>JAPJBO010000327.1:0-224732 GCA_030068145.1 Diplonema papillatum
GGCGCCCGCGCCTGGCCGCCCGCAAACGCCGAGTCCGACGAGGCGAGGACCCCTCGGGAGTCGAGTCCCGCAGCGTGACCGCCCGCAAAAGCCAAGTCCGATGCTGCACGAACTACCCGGGCGTCGACTCCCTCAGTGGCCGATTCCCGGCCGTGCCTCAAGCCGCGGCCGCTTGTATCCTCGAACTCCCAGTCCTCGTTCGCGGCATGGGAGCTCAAAATCCGGCGGGAAGACTTCTCGGGAGGAAACTGCGCGGGCGAGTCATCGACAGCTGCGTGGGAGTTTCCCGTGGGAGGGTTCCGGTGGGAAAACTCGCCGGAAAAATAGCGAGCCGCGGCTTGTCTGAGACCGGCGGTGGCTGGTTCATCCTGTTGAAGGGTCGACCTGCTTCGAGCGGGCGACGGCAGCTTTGTAGGCGACCACTCGTTCATCTTCTGGAGCTCGTACCCCGAATGCGGCTGACTACCAGCGCGGGAACGCTGGGCGCAGCTTTCTTGGTCCGACGACGCCGCAGAGTCACCCCCACGGTACGCAAGCTCCCGACGGCCGCGTGGAGCTTCTTCTTGGTCAGAATCGGACGAGCAGCTGCTTCGAAGGCTGTCCACGCTGTGCTCCCGGTCGGGAAACGACTGGCTTCGGTGCCCGTCTCTCGGCGACCTGCTGCCCGGTTCCGATACCGAGGGGAAGCTGCGCCCCTGGACATGGCGGCCGCCGCCGTTCCCGGACGACGAGCGGGACTCTCGACGGGCGGCCGCGCCGGGATGCCCCGTCTGGCCCGGGCGGGCCGCGAACGCCGCGGCGCCGTCTTGTGCCCCACCGTGGGAATTCCCTGAAGGACAACGAACGCTCTCCGGGAATATACCGGTAGGCCGGGTGGGAATCGCGTTTTCCTCTCCCCCGAGCGAGAAGCTCGCCCTGCGCCCCCCGCGCACTTCGACCCCCTGAGCGCAGTTCGGAGGCGGCATGCCGAGCCGGAGCCGTGACCTTGCGGCGGCGGACAGGCGGTGGTGGTGGTGGTAGGGCCTGCTTGCGACGGAATCCCCGTACGGATCCTCCGACCCGGACGGCGTCCCGGGGTGTCCGTTGTCAAACGTCCAAGCCCGGTCGGCTGTGGAGGAAGCGGGGGGGAGGGTGGCTGCCCTGCGCTGGGACCTGTAGGCCTTCAGCTGCTCGACAGCCGGAATGTAGTCGTCGGCGGGGGTGCGGTGCAGCGGGGAGTCGGGGGGCGTCGCGGCCGGCGACTGCGAATCGGACACGTCCGCGGGCTGAAGGGGCAGCAGCGCATCTTCGGGGGGAACCCACGGCTCTCCGCCGGTTCCACTCGCCCTGTGCACCAGCATCGCGCCCTCGGGCTCCGACTCGAACCTGGTTGGTGAAACCCCGCTGTGCACACTCTCCGCGGCCTGCATCACCCCCTCGGGGGGGCAGGTGTCACCCGGCACCGACCCGAGCCTGGCGGGCGGGCCCCCCGCCGCCCTGTGCACACTTTCCGCGGCCCGCAGCGCTTCGTGCGCCTCCGCGACAAAGGTGGCCACCCGCCGGAAGACCCCTTTTGCCGCCGGCCCGCCGGCATTTTCCGCCCCCTCCCCCTCTTCCTCCTCCTCCTCCACCTCCTCCACCTCCTCCTCCCCCCCCGCCGGCGGCGTGACCTCCCGGGCGGCCGGGTGGATCTCGAGGGCAACCGGCTTCGGGGAGTTGGGGTGCGGGTCGTCGAGATTTCCGGGGGCTGGCCAGCGGTCGAGCACGAACGGGGCCGGCTGGCGGGATGCGGGCGGCCGTGGGGTCCGGGGGGACGGCGGGGGCAGGGCGATGTCGGCGGTCGGCGGGGCTGGGTTTTGGGTGCGGCGGAACACGGCAGCAGGCGGCGTCGCCAGCAGCGGGGACAGGGCGGACGGCGGGATCGTGGGCGGCGTCGCGGGCGACGGGCAGGAGGGCGACGCAGTCGTCTCGGGCGACACGTCCATCGGCGGCGGCGAGCCGGAGCGGAACGAGGAGGCCGATACCCCTTCGTCGCTCATCTCCTCGAACCGCGTCCCCCCGCCCCTCCCCGCGCCCAGCGCCAGCACGTCCTCTTCGAACCCCCTTGCGAACTCAACCAACGCCTCCAACCCCCACGTCCCCGGCGTCTCCGCCGCTAGCAGCTCTTTCAACTCCACCAGGCGACTCAAGCTGATGTCCCCACAGTTCTCCTCCACGTCGAAGTCTGTCATATAAAAGTGCTCCCCCTCCTCTTCCAACATGTCGTGCAGCTTCCCGTCATCATGTTCCGCGTCGTCGGCGCTGTCCACTCCCTCGGTGGCGGTGCGCTGCGACTCTGATGAACGATGTTGCCGCTGCCCATTTTGCAGCTGCTGGCTGCCCCGCGCTTCCTGGGCGTTCTGGTGAGGTTGCAGGCCTCGGGCGCGGTGAGCGTCGGACTGCGAGTCGCCGCCCTGTTCCGGCGGTGCGCCCAAGCCCGCGGCTGCGTGGTCGCTCACCGTAGACGGGTCCACGACGCTCCTCCCCCGCTGGCGCTGGCGGCCGCCGAGCTCCGGTTGGGCGGCGTCGCGCGCGGCGCCGTCGTCGGCAGACGTGGAGAGCGGGTCGATGACGCTTCCTCTCCGGGCCTTGGCAACGTCCCCTCCGTGGTCACCCGCCCCGCCTTCTCCCCCACTCGCAAACGGCGGTTGTTGGGCGGTCGCCGGTTCGAAAGAAGAGAATGGATCAACCCGAGCGGACGGCGGTTGGGATGCTGCGCTCGCGGAGGCAGAAGACGGGTCCATCACACTGCCGCTCCTTGCTTTCCTGGTGTCCCCCTGGGGGTGGCTCTCTAACTGTTCGAAAGAGGAGAAAGGGTCGATGACGCTCCCACTCCGAGGCTTCGCAGCGCCGGCTGGTGGAGCCTGCTCGAAGGAGGAGAACGGGTCGATGACGCTGCCGCTTCTCGTTTTTCCGGCGGTGGTTCCGGGGTGGGACCCCGCGGCTTCGAAGGAAGAAAACGGGTCGATGACGCTGCCGCGTCTGCCCTGTGGGTGCGGTGGGTCCGGGAGCCCGCGGGCGGAGGGCGACGAGGGTTGGGAGTGTGCCTCCGCGAAGGTGGAGAACGGGTCGATGACGCTGCCGCTTCTCGCTTTTCCGGGGTGGGACCCCGCGGCTTCGAAGGAAGAGAACGGGTCGATGACGCTGCCGCGTCTGCCCTGTGGGTGCGGTGGGTCCGGGAGCCCGCGGGCGGAGGGCGACGAGGGTTGGGAGTGTGCCTCCGCGAAGGTGGAGAAGGGGTCGACGGGGTTGTGCGAGACGGCGGCACGGCGGTCCGATTCGTCGCTTTCGCAGCTCGTCGACAGCGTCGGGGACGCGGCCGTGGCCGCGAGCGGGATGTACGGCGCTGCGCCGGGCCGCGCCGGCTTGAGCACGCCGCCAGGCCGCTTGGGGGGCCCCGCGCTGGGCGGTGGCATGAACGTAGGTTCACCCTCCGGCGGCGGCTCGAAAAAAGACACCTTCCGGCTCCGCACCTCGACGGCGGGCGGCGGCGCCGGCTGCGGCGGGGACGGCGCCGCCGGCACGCGGCGCCGCGCCTCCTCCGGAGACGCGGAAAAGTGCGCGGGCGGCGAGTTCGGCGAGTTCGTCGGCTCCGACAAGGAGCAGCTCGACGGGTTCAACGCGTCACGGCCGGGCTGCGAAACGTAGGATGCCGACGCTTCGGAAACCGCGAGGGACACCACCGAAGCGGACTTCGCTCGGGTCGACTCTTCGAACGCCCGCTGCGCAGCGTCGAGGCTGTTGTCGTACTCCTCTTCCAGCGCGAACCACTGCTCCAGCGCTTCTGCGCCGGACAGCACGCCGCTCCAGCTCGAATCGTACGACAGCAGCCCCTTCAGGCTCTCCTTCGACTTTTTCTCCAGCCGACGGACGGTCGCCGGCGCGTCGCCGGGGGTTTGCCGGCGGATCTTCTTCGACAGCGTCGAGAGCACGCCGATGATGGTCGGCGAATCCTTCGGCTTGACGAGAAGGTCCGGAGCCCCGCGTACCTTGAGCCCCACCCACGTGTGGTCTGCATCGACGAGGATCTCCGTCACGCTGCGGACGTCCAGCGTGCGCAGTGCGTTGCCCTTCGCGTCGAAGGCGCAGAGCGCGCAAGCGCCGATGAGAACGAAGATGGACGTGCCCGGTGCGTTGAGCCCGCCGCTCTTCTTGACCGACGACCCGGGCGCCAGGTAATGCACGGTCGGACGCCGGCGCAGCAGCTCCGGGAACAGACCCGGCAGCAGCGGGCGGAACGGCTTGAGCTGCTTGAACGCGTCGGGGTCCAGCTGCGGCAGGCCGGGGCTCGCCTCGCCGCGCGGGCCGGTAGGGCCCTTCGACGTGCGCCGCAGGACCTTGCGGGGGACCGGGTCGGCCATCGCGGCGGCTGCCACGCCCCCTCCCCCGCAGCTTTCACCGAGGCGCGTCTAGCAGCGGCGCGTGAACGGCGCTGCGCCCCAGGTGTTCTGCGGGAAACCCGGAATCTGGCGCAAGCTGCTTGGGGACACAACTGTGGCGCCGAGGTAAGTCTCCTTCCCACTATGCAACACTGCTGGGCAACGGTCTCTTGAAACGGGGTGTCCACAGGGGGTAAATAAGTCCACCGCGAAAGGTCGATGAGAGTTCGGGTTAGGCTGCAAAGAACCTGAGGCGAGAATCTGCACCGCGAAAGTCGATGAGAGAACCTTCGAACAGCTGGTTGGGTACAAGAAAGTCACGACAACGCGGAGACGCGCTTGCACCCGTCGGTGGAGCTTTCGTGGACGGTGCACTCGTGGATGGTGCAGTGGTGCAACTGTATCCGGAACTTGCGTGTGCGGAGCAGTGGCTGGTGCGTTGGACGGTGTCGTCTGCAGGTGGGGTTGATTAGACCGCCGCGGCTGGCTGCCCAGCTCACACTTCCGCACGGAAGGTTTCCAGGGTTCGGGGAGCTCTTCCGTGATCGAATGGGGAGTTGACAACCTTTTTTCGACGTCGCTTCGGCGATCCGGCGCGTTGCCCAAAATCCTTCCAGACCTTGAACTCCGCTGGCTTGCAGGGGGAACTGATGCCTGGGCGTGATTTCTCGCCCGCGATCGCCGCGGAACTGAACCGCGTTCAGTCCGCCCCGCAAGCCGTCCGGTGGCGGACCGGGCGGAACCCGCGCTGCGCCTCCCCTGAGGAAGAATCCAAGCGGAGGCGGCGGGCGTGTTTTTGCAGCCGCGGTTCCAATGTGCAAAGCTTCTGCAGCCCGGCGACACTCACGGGAAGGGCGCCAGTCGAAGAAAGAAGAAAGAAGAAAAAGGCCGCTCCTGGTCCAGGAACGTGACGGTCAACCACAGCTTGCAAAGCTTGAGTCGGAGGCAGCACAGTGCCACAACCCCGTCCGCTCTGCCCTGCGGCTGACCGCCTCGACGAGCTTGTGTTCAGCGCGAGCGCCAAGCCCCAAGGTGCGCCAAGCCTTGATGCTCTAGTTTGGGAAATCGATAGCCACTTGACCCGTAGGCCCGTGGCTCTGCAGTACCGCCGAACACGTGAAGCTTGGCTCCCGTGTAGCAGGCTTTCCCTGGTACCACTCACGGGAAGGGCGCCAGTCGGAAAAAAAAAAAAAAAAAGAAGACGCGGCGCCGGGGAAGCTGGTCTTCTTACACACGTGCACGATGCTCGTCCCTTTTCCAGCTACATCTTTTTAACCCCGGCACGCTGGGGCCTCCCGTCAACACACGCGCGGCCCCGGACAAAGGTTGGCGAGTGGCGCCGGCCTGCAGGCGTTTGTGGAGCGTCGGGAGCAGCGTTTCGTGTACGATTCCGGTTTGGCAAAACAACGAAGGGTTTCAGAGGCGCTTCCCGCGGCCCGGCGGAGAAACGCTTTGCGGTTTGGCGATCGCTTCTTTTTTGTGTTCTGTAGGGCTTGCAGTTCCCGTTTCTGTTTTCTTTCCTGCGAGTGTACGAAATGGCTTCCTGCGAGTGTACGAAATGGCACACCGTGCAACGTCTCTCACCACTCACCACTCACCACTCACCACTCACCACTCACCACTCACCAGCGAAACTCGACGACTCAACTTTTCAACGCGGTGAATGTCCGCTTTGAGCATGCTTGAGCCAGTCCACCCCATGTTGATAGACAGCTGAAGACTGTTGGAATGTAGAGAATCCGCATTCCAATAGTGATGGCCTGCATTCGTCATAGATGACTACCTCTTCGGTCGTACCTCTGGCGTTTGCCCTGAATCGACTATGCTTGCTGTGATAGCCCTAATAGCTTGAGATAGACTGCCTATAAACTGTGATCGACAGCAGCAAGCGACTTTCTTGTAACTGGTGCTCTGGTACGGGCTTCTAAACAACCGGAAGCAGCATGAAACGCCCGACACTTCACACCGGGCAACAGCTAGTACCTAAAACTGGCGCTCAGCCCTTACTACAACGGCCAACCGAAACTGTTGTTGGAGAAGTGCGGGATTCACATTATCTGGCGCTGGTGGAGGACCGCGCTTCGTGAGGCCCGGCCTTAAGAACTAGGTGTAGTTCGCCAAACACTCGAAAACCGCCACGAGATGTCGAAGCGTTCCGGATGGTACCGCACTGCGGATGATGTCAAAAGGACAAGGGAAACAAGCCAGGAGGGGCAAAAGAGCCAAGTCGCACTATTTATTTCATATATCCCCCCTCCTCCCCCCCCTTCCCCCGGTGCGTAAGGGGATGCCGAAGGCAGAAGACGTCTCCCCTGCCTAAAGCCCGATGGACATGCGTCTGAGAGACAAAGGGCTTGGGACGCTGAGTTACTTTGATTGCGTGCGAGGTTTTTCGGGTTGGGGGTGCGCTAAGGTTCAGCCAGCTACCTGCGAGCTCGCTCTCGTGCGAATCTCGATAAGTAGATCCCACCGCGTTTCTGCTGCAGTGCAGCTCGCGCCTTCGCGTCGGGCCAACTTTTCTGAAGGGGACTGACCTTTAGAAGCCTTGATGTGGGCCAATTTTTCAGAAGGGACTGACCTTTGGCAACTTTTCTGAAGGGACTGGCCTTTAGAAGCCTTGATGCGGGCCACCTTCAGAAGCCTGGGCCAACTTTTCTGAAGGGACTGGCCTTTAGAAGCTTTGATGCGGGCCAACTTTTCTGCAGAGACTGGCCTTCAGAAGCCTGGGCCAACTTTTCTGAAGGGACTGGCCTTTAGCTGATCCATCCTGAAGGCAGCACGGCAGGGGGCAGCGCAAAAAGCTCTAAAAGGCCTCTCAAACCCCCGGAGTTTCAAACTAACACTATCCTAAGCAAACCAATCCTCCCGCACACGTCAGCGACCACTTCCTCAAGAAGCCGGCGGCAGAGCGAGCGTTGCACAACCCGTGCCCCACCTTTAACCTTTACGGTCTAATACTATTTCACTACCCGACTCTCAGTCTCAAAGGTCAACCCGGCAGCTGCTGATGTGGCTCAGCCACAAACGCTGCTGCTCGTCCGTGTGGCAGCCCCTTCTTCGCATCGTCACATCGTAACTGCAGGTGCAGGTGGAGCGAAGGTTCCCAGGTGCTTTCACAATCCCGACAAAGGATCGCACGGGAGTCAGCCCTTTCCCAGGAGGCCTTCTAGAGTAGTGACTGATCAGTTCCAACGGGAAAAGCAGGTCTATTCGCGTCAGCAAACAGAATATGAGCCCGGGAGAGATTCTTGCGCGCAGGAGGACAAGACTTCTACAAGCCTTCGACGAGAATGTCGTCACTAACATCAAAGAACGAGAGAGCGCGAGGTATCCCAAGAATCATAACAGACGACAACGTCGTAGCCCACTACTACTAGCTCTTTTTCAGACTGCTTCTTGTTTGGAAGATGCAACGACAATGGGGGAGACTGTGGGATGAGAAGTACACTTCTCTGCAACCTGCTACTTCTACCCTCCAGAAGCCGCTGCGCCGCTACCTTACGCCGTTTCCTTGAAAGCATGGAAACGAAAACGGGAAACGGGAACCGTTTCCGTTCACTTGCCGTCTTAGCAATAAGGAGGGAGGAGAGGAGGGGTGAAAAGGGGGGGGTTCTGGCATCGTCACGTATGGTCCTCGCGCCTTCACGACAGAGGTGTGGCAAGCTGGGAAGCCCTTGGGTGTTCTTTCTTTCAGAGCCCACGACGAGGCACTAATTAGCTGTGAGGCACGCTACCCGAGAAATATCCTTCACTATAGTTCGTTGTCGTTTACCCCACACCCCCCCCCGCACACTTCTTTTCAATGTTTGGAACTTTTTCGGAGGGGTCCCATCCGAAAATTGGAACAGGGTATTTTCTTGGGGGAAAGTCTTAGTAGGGGGAAATACTCGAGGGGCTGCCTTGTGATTACTTCGAAGGAGGCTAGAGGGGGAGGAGCAACACAACTACAAAGTGGGTCTTTTTTGTTGAACGCTTACGCCCGCCACTAAACCCAGATGCACCTGTGTTTCGTGTGGGCTACAGCGCATTTATCTCCTTTGATCTTTTGCAGCTGGCAGCTTCCTCAAGTATTTACTACAAAGCAGGTGCTGATACAAAAACCGTACACCGCGAGAGTAGGAGAAAGTAGATAAGGGAAACTAGAGTTTTCGTTGACCGCACTACCCTGAGCCCAAATCCTGGACGTGGTTTCAGGTGGCAAATTTGGCAAATGATCATGATCAGAAGGTCCTACTTGGGCGGTTCAGTTTCCTCACACATTGCATTGCCTGTGGCTAAAACAAAAAAGTCCTCGGAGAAGTACGGTGTGTATTTCGACGGAAGTTAAGGCAAATGTTTGTAATTTTGCAACCAGGTGTATATCAGGGTTTTTTTCTGGGGTGGGAAGTTCCCCCAGGCATCTTGTTAAGAACCATCCATCCATCCATCAGCCGGCTGACCTTTGGAAAAATTTTGTGGGCCACTTTTGGCAGGGAATTTTTGACCATTTCACCCCTTAGAGAATTTGACCACCCAGCCTCCAAGGCAACTGCACTGTACGGTGGGGTCCTGAACAAGAAGGCTGAGTTCCCCCCCCCCCCGCTCTCCCCTCTTGAAACCCTGAGTGGGTTGGGGAGAAGATATCTTCTTGTGACCCAGCGTCGCCAACAAAAAACTGCGACCACGCATTTTCACGCAATCGCTCCGAATGGGCCCCCTCCCAAAAATAGAGATAAAAAGGGAAAAAAACGACCGGCTTGGTAAGCGGGTAGGATGGCGCAGTCTTCTACTGGAATGTTCATAACTGCATTGAGCGGAACATGCCATGTCCTTTAGTAGGCGTTGCGATGCAGCTCCAAGGGATAGATGTGGACCGACTTGGACGAGGGGTCTACAAACAGCGATGCCAGGCACACGCTCAAGCAGCTCAGTCACCGACACCACACCACAACCGCCTCAAACCTAGCCAGCTCAAGTTCGGCCGCCGGGCGAGCAGCACCGGGCGAGCAGACCAGCTACAGATATGAGACGATGCCAAACCCCCCCCCCCCCCCCCCCTCCAGGCATCTTGTTAAGAACCATCCATCCATCCATCAGCCGGCTGACCCCCCCCCTCCCCCCCCATGCATGGGCTATTTTCACTGTGGAGGGGTTTGGCAACTTCTGATCCCGCATCCATGGACACGAGCAGCTGTACCGAGCAAAGGGGGTCGTCATCCCAAAACTTTCCATTGTTTCTTTCCGGTATGAAGGGTACCAAGGAAAGCCTGCTACACGGGAGCCAAGCTTCACGTGTTCGGCGGTACTGCAGAGCCACGGGCCAACGGGTCGAGTGGCCACCGATCTCCCAAACTAAAGCATCAAGGCTTGGCGCACCTTGGGGCTTGGCGCGTTGCGCTGAACACAAGCTCGTCGAGAAGGGCAGCCACAGGGCAGAGCGGACGGGGTTGTAGCACTGTGCTGCCTCCGACTCAAGCTTTGCAAGCTGCGGTTGACCGCCACGTTCCTGGACCAGAAGCGGCCTGTTTCTTTCTTCTCTTTTTCCAGTATGCTTGGCTGACAGTAAGCCCGAACATTGTGGCTCTCAAAACGAACTTATTGAGGCTTGTCCGGTCTGACAACATGCTTGCATATCCCGAATGTTTTCAACGGTCTTTTAGACGTGGCTGCAGGTTGTGCGCTCAAAGAAACGCTCGGGTCCCCTCCAGGGCAGTTGCTTTCCGAGGTCTTGCTCTGGGGGATTGCAAGAAACGTGCTTGGAATGGGTATGTGCTCAACACCGCACTGGTCCCGTCTGGAAAAATTATAGCTTCATGTGGGGGGAGATGTTTCGGAAGAAGGTCGTTATTTGAATTTGGTTTCGGTTGTTGATTATTTTGATACCCCCCCCCTCCTCTCCTCATACAGCGGGTTCAAGCTCCCAAAAAATTGCTCGCGTCTTCCCCCACTCGAAGTAAGCCCCCTTTCGGACGGAGGCGATGCGGAGGAGTTTCAGGGTGAAGAAAGACATCAGGGAAACTAAGGGTACAGCGCGATGCTGACCTCTTCGAATTTACGCCACCCGTCCGCAAAGGGGCACTCCCGTGGGAACTCCTCCCTTTCCCTTTCAGGTCTTTCGTAGTAGTGAGCGGGGAAGAGATGTGAAAACGGGGTTTCGCTTGGAGGATTTTGGTGGTATTCTGCAGATGCTTTGAGCTACATTTGGATCTAGGTTTTCTAGCGCTTATTGTGGTTTAGAGGTTCGGTGTTTTAGGGTCTCCGGTTGACCATTGAGGCTGTGAGGCGGGTAGTATGAGGGGTGTAGTTATGATTATACACTTTAACTACGGCTTACCAAGTTTGTAAGTGTTGCGACGATGTTTTCGTTCGTCTTCTTAACCACGGTAAAGTGCGGTGTAAAGTGGTGTCAGCCGAAGCTAGTGAAATGAAGGAAGAACTTCGCTACTTGCTCAATGTGTCCTGCACCTTGTTGTTTCGGTCCTTTCACTAGGCGGATTCAGCGCGAAACCTGATGCCAGCAGACAGACCGCATCTGTAAAGTGAGAGGAAGGGGCGAGGGAGGGGCGCACGCTACCGACTCCCCCGTATCCGGAAAGGGGTCGTGCTCGATACAGGAAATGGGGGTGGGGTCCCTTTGAACTGGTGGCAACGCCTCCTGCGGAAGAGAAGCGCATTGCCGTCAGCAAACCACCAAAGATGGGCAACGACCTCGAAGAATGAATCGTACAAAGCAAGGAGTAGGAGAAAAAAGAAGGGGAACCTAGAATACAAAATCCTGGATCCTCATGATCACAGAGTCGGTTCAGTTTCCTCAAGCGTTGCATGTGGCTAAGCAAGAAATAAGTATGGGGGTTCCTTTGTTTGTGCGCACTCGCGATTATTACCTGTTTCGGTAAGGTAGTGCGCTGCCAACTACTTGTTACTACCAATATGGATGCATTGTTGGTAACGCGAAAGAATGACCCCGACTAACTTAGTCACTCAAGGCGTTCGAAAAAGGAGGTAGTGTCACCAAGCAGATCCATTTTTTTTTTTTTTTTGCTTTTCGTTGTCGACAACAGTATTTACTTTCAGCGTCTTCTCATGTATTTTAGTGGCGGTATGTTGAGTTTTCTTCCTTTTCTGTGGATTTTCTGGACTTTATGGTGCCATCGACCGAAGCCGTCGACCGCAGCATGCAAAACCTGAGTTTGTACCGTGTCGCAGGCCTCGTCAGCTTCTCCTGTGGTCAACCCGTCTCTACGGGTTGTAGCGTACGCGCACCCCATGACAAGCGCGAAGCCGTCGACCGCAGCATGCAAAACCTGAGTTTGTACCGTGTCGCAGGCCTCGTCAGCTTCTCCTGTGGTCAACCCGTCTCTACGGGTTGTAGCGTACGCGCACCCCATGACAAGCGCGAAGCCGTCGACCGCAGCATGCAAAACCTGAGTTTGTACCGTGTCGCAGGCCTAGAGTTTGAGAAAGACTACGACACCGCAGCCTAAGACGAAGTGCACATTGTGTCAGTGAAGAACAAGAGCACCGAACGGAGCACAGCAGCAGGCAATTCGATGCAGTTCTAGGAAATAGGGGTGCTTTGATCAAAACGCTAACCCCCGCGATGCGCTGCGAAAGGCTCGAATATGCATCCGGTCGCCTTCCAGCGGCCAAGAACACACAAGGAGACGATACAATTGAGTGCAAAGCGCACACGGCATAAAGGTTTGCAAGCATTTGATTTTCCAGCATTCATGTACGTGGTTTCAAGTCCCCGTTTGGCCGTAGAGCTTTGGGGAGTTGGGCAGGGATTATCCTGCATGGTTAAATTTTGTTCTTCGCTCGCACCACCGTGTGTTGTTTTCTCACTCAGGACTTTTGACCTGTTGTGTTTGTGTGATTTGTCGTGTAGGGGTAGACCCGCATGACCTCACGTCCGTTCAACACGTGGTTCGGTAGCTACAGCACTTGGGATCCCTTCTGTTCTTTGTCGGGCAGCATCGTCGAGCATTTCCTTTCAAGGGCGCTCATGTAAAAAATAATTTCTTGAACTTGTTGAACGCTTACGCCCGCCACTGAACCCAGATTCACCTGTGTTTCGTGTGGGCTACAGCACATTTACCTCCTTTGATCTTTTGCAACTGGCAGCCTCCTCAAGTATTTCCTACAAAGCAGGTGCTTATACAAAAAAAAAAAAAAAAAAAAAAAGTATCACAAACAGGCCGGTTAAAAAAGATTTCCACAGGAGTTTCTGGTGAAAACTTTTTGTGCTTGCAAGACCAGTGACACGGAGGCTACTGGGGGGGGCCCAAATACAATAGGTATAATATTGTATTTGGAGGGGAAGGATAAGAGAAAACCGGGTTTTCAAACAGTCTGGATGCTGATAGTCTGGTGCAGGCACTTGCAGGTCAACATTGGAGGAAATTTGGCAAATGTTTTGTGGGGTGGAAAGAGCTACCCCCCGGCATGTATGGCACCTTTTCTACACTCGATGTGGCCAAAAATCTGGCCCCCCAGATGGCATTTCAGACTTTGGAAAAACCACTCCGCCGAGGAATCGAACCAGCACCCTCAGCATCACATGTGGGTGTGGTGACTGCTGGACCACGGGCAAAAAAAAGCGGGCCATTTCTTTTTGTTTGGGTGCGGGCCTTAGGAATTATTGATCCTGACCAGAGGAAAATGCCATAGATAGCGAAATCAAGCAGTAGGATTGAACTTTCGGCTTCAGGAGTGTTCCACATTGAACTTCTCTCGAAAAAGAAGCTGCTCTCGCGGGGGGAAGCCCGTGGAGCCCCCTGCAAAACCCCACTGGGGACAACTAATATTGTATTCCGAAGCTATGCTCACCGAAACCCCCATTTCAGCGTACCTATTGTATTCCGAAATAATATTGTATTTGGGTACCTATTGTATTTGGGCCCCCCCAGTAGAGGACCCGCAAGACCCACAAGTGCGGTCTACGACAAAGTGGCGAAGCAGCAACACGCCCATGAAGGTCGCATATCAGGCCATTCAAAAAAGCTCGCTCATGATCATCATATCTTTATTCTTCGCTTTTTCTCACGAACGGGGGGGTCGGTCCTGCTTTTGGCTTGGTAGGTTCTCCTCCCAACTCCAGAGATTATTCGGATCCCCGAAATTCGGGAAAATCATGGGTAAAAAGTCTGTAGCGTGGCCGGAAAGATGTTTTTTTTGAAAGTATGCCAGTACTGCAGGGAATAGTTGCCTAGACCTCTTGAGTTTGTGCTAACCACGAATTGGGGAGTCGGGAGAGGGAAAGAAACAAAAGAACGGAGGATGCGAGCACACATGCTGTGGACACGCCTAAACGCGAGATCACGCGAGGTACGCAGCTTCGACTCACCATGCATCGGGGCCTCTGTTGATCTGTGGGAGCCATGACCCCGCTGGTAGCCAGCTTTTCGGTGACGTGGCACCGAAGAGTCGAGTAATTGCTGCATTTCCACGCGGCGGTGCGAGTCCGTGGAGGAAAATGTTTCTTGGGTTTGAAGAGCGCGTGGTGCTTGCACCCCTGAGGCCAGGTTACTTAACCGCGGATTCGTAGAGGCAGTGCAAGATTCAGCACAGGACGGACGCTGCTGCTGGCAGGGCCCAAAGCCCAGGATTCCGGTGTATGTGCCCAACTGCACGGCGATCCCTAGCCAAGGATTATCGTTCTTTGGTGTTGTACAGGATGCAGTGCAAACGGCAGGAAAATCGTTGCCGGCGATAGGAGAGAGAGAGAGAGCGATCGAGAGTCACCTGGCAACGACGCGCCAACCTCTGATACCCTGCCCCTGACCTCCGTCTCCAATGTTCTCTCCCTGCCGGGAAGCTCCCGCCCTGACGCGAAGCCGGCAAATCTTTCGAAAAGCAACAGAGGTCAAAACCAGAACAGGAACTTTGGCGCGAAAAAGCTCGAGGGGCTGCCTTGTGCTCGCTTCGGCGGACAACTACAAAGTGGGTCCTTTTTGTTGAACGCTTGCGCCCGCCACTAAACCAAGATTCGCCTGTGTTTCGTGTGGGCTGCAGCACACTCACCTTCTGCGATATTTCGCAACTGGCAGCCCCTCCAAGTATTTCCTACAAAGCAGGTGCTTGTACAAAGATACTCGAGGGACTGCCTTGTGCTCATTTCGAAGGAGGCTAGAGGGGGAGAAAACAATACAACTACAAAGTGGGTCTTTTTGTTGAACGCTTACGCCCGCCACTAAACCCAGATTTACCTGTGCTTCGTGTGGGCTACAGCACATTTACCTCCTTTGATCTATCGCAACTGGCAGTCTCCTCAAGCATTTCCTACAAAGCAGGTGCTTATACAAAAGAAATATGGCGAGGGGTGGCGTGTGCTGCGCACTCGAGAAGAGGGTTGGACACAATGCGCGCTACTCGGCTCGCGACTCCTCGTCTCGTTTAGAGCTAGCCCACGCGCAGCTCGCAGGCGGGTCGATGGGAATCCCGCGGGAATTTTGCTTTAATGAATACAACGAAGCGCCACTTGAAAAAGTGACCGGCCAGGGCTCGCACGAGCATCGTTTTGTAATAATGTCGGTATTTTCGTTTTTTTTTTTTTTTGTTTTTTTTTTTGTTGCGCAGTTGCAGGGATTTATATAGCTTTTCCTCCTCTGCAGAAAAGTCCTTTTCGCCCTCGGGGTCCTGTGGTGGATCCAAAATTAATTAGAATCGGTAGTCAAGAGGCAAGCACTACCAGGCCAGCCCAGCCCAACCCACCCAACCATCAGACGAAATGGTTCGGGGGGTCTGGGGGGCAGCGCCCCCCAGCGCACGGTACGGTACAGCGAAGAATTTCCGCACCGGTCAACTTCTAGTATTGAATCCAAATTCAGTTAGAACCGGTAGTCTGATGCCGAACCCCAAATCTAATTAGAATCGGTACTCAACGTCCAATTTCCGATCCTGAATTTAATTAGAATTGGTAGTCAACGTCCAATTTCAGATTCTGAATTTAATTAGAATTGGTAGTCAATGTTCAATTGGATCCAAATTTAATTAGAATTGGTAGTCAACGTTCAATTTCCGATCCCAATTTCAATTAGACTTGGTAGTCAACGTCTCGCCTCCCACCACCCCCTTTGGCCCTCCAGCCCCTGGCCCTCCTGCCTCCTCTTTCCCCTTCCTGCCCCCATGGCTTCGCCATGGCTTTCGCCATGGCTTCGTCCCTCCCCTGTGGCTCACTCCCCGCTGATCCCGGTTGGTAGTGACCCGGCCCTACCCCAACCCCCAGCCCAAAATTAATTCAATTTTTTTTTTTCGCGCTCGGGGTGGCCCCGAGCCCCAGACCCATATATAAATCACTGCGCAGTTGGCCGCCGTGTTTAATCGAGTAGCTTTATTTTTTAGAGTGAAAGTTCGCTTGAAACTCCGGGGGTTTTGGTGGTTCCGACCAGTGCTCCCGCTAACCTCACTTTTACTGAGGAAACCCAAAAACCTCGGTTAGGCTTTTTTTCTCCACCCGGCACCCGAGTCTTCCAAAGGCCCCCCCCGGCGAACGGTATCAACGGGGAAAAGGTGAGGAATCCTCATGAGGAATTCCTCCCCCTCTTTTTTCCAGCCTCTTTTTTTTTGAGGAATTCCTCGCACTTTTTCGTTGGCGGGAGCACTGGTTCCGACGACATCCGTGGGACGTGCAGATTGGTATCTTTCGACCTATTTCTTGCTCACGGGCTCACAGGCCGCTACGCGGCAGGACAGAACTGGAAGGAGAGGACCACCTCGTTATTGGAGTGAGAGCTCGCTGAAGACTCCGGGATCTTTGAGTCTCCGGTGACCGTTGGCAAATGGGTTCTCGTTTCCTTTTTGAGAGCGGGCGTACTACACGTGAGCAAAGCGTCGCATGTTCGGCTAGAGCTGCGGGCATACGGTTTGTGGAACAAACTGCAGCGCCAACCCTACGGTCTCCCTTCGTCAGAACGTGCCGCAAAAATACTCGACGCAGCTGCTTTGACTAAGAACGGAAGGAAGGAAATATAGGGTACACAATACAAACACAATCTGATTTTGTTCTTCGCTTACACCACCGTATGTTGTGCTTTTTCACTCAGGAATGTTTTCCCTGATGCTTGCATGTTTTGTCGTGTAGGGGTAAACCCGCATGACCTCACGTCCGTTCAACACGGCACTTGGGATCCCTTCGGTTCTTTGCCTGGCAGCTTCGTTGAGCATTTCCTTCCAAGTTGGCGCTTATGTAAAAAGAAAAAAGAAATAGCGGTTTGTCTTCCTTCTACCGGTTGACTTTTAATGCAAGTTGGGCAGTTCAGAAGAGGTTTCCTCGCCGTCCACGTTTTGCAGATGCACAGAAGGAAAAACGGTATTGTGGCACCCCTCAGTCAGCATGTGTCGGCGTTTCTTGCACTGGATGACTTTCAACGCGTGTTTGGTCAGTGCAGACGAGTTGGCCGATGGACCGCTTGGCAATATTTCGGTTTCCCTCCGTCGGAATCGCCTGCCTGTCGTCCTTGCGCTGGATGATGTTTATAGCGGGATTGTAGCCAGACGGATTGGTCGATGAGCTGCTTCGTCCATCTGTCGGCCTTACTCCGGCAGCATGGTGTCTTGAGCGGCCGCCTGTCGTCCTTGCGATGGATGATGTTTATCGCGGCGGACTGCAACGTCAATCAGTCGGGAACGGCCTGACATCCTTTTCTCTGGACGATGCTCATCACTGCCGTCAACGAATCGAGCGACGAACAAAGCGCGATCTGTGCAAGGAGTCAGGATTTTGCGAGTGGTGCAATCAACAAAGCGGGTACTCGATCCAGACTTTTTCGTGACGTGATCAAAGACCCCGCCAGCCACGTCCAACTGGGCGTTTTCAAGCCTTCGGTTGAGAGCTGAGGCGGGGGGGTGGTTTTATTCAGCCGGGTCTGAGCTTTCGAGCCTCCCTCTCCGAGGCCTCTTCTGTCCCTTCGCTCACCTCGGAGTAGTATCTCACTGTGGGGTTGCGGCCCTTGTCGGGGATGGTCTGCATACTCGATTCGCACGCTCGCTATGTTCTGAAAAGGCTCCCTCGATGCTTCTGCTTCCTCCTCCGCCTCCCAGCCTCCTCTCGCATGGTTACAATTAAATTGGTATGACGCTTTCTTTTGGCTTGGTGCGCGATTGGAATTCACCTGCTTTGGTAACTTTTCATGTGGTGCGCTGTAAAATTTTGTTGAACGCTTACGCCCGTCACTGAACCCAGATTCACCTGTGTTTCGTGTGGGCTGAGGCACACTTACCTCAGCTGGCAGCCTCCTCAAGCATTTCCTACAAAGCAGGTGCTTATACAAAAGAAAACAAGAATTATTTGCTGCGGATGATTGCATCGTTTCACAAGCGGATGACTTCGCGTGGGTTCACGGCGCGAGACACGTTGGACAGGGCATTAGCTTGGTCTCCGGCACACTTTCTTTGGACCGCCAAACTTTGGACCGCCAACGGCTTTTGCGTCCTCACTCTGGAATGGGCTCAACGCAGCGCGACACGACGTATCTTCACGACAATGCTGGGCCCTGAGTGCCATTCTTTTTTTATTTTCCCCCGCCGGCTTTTCCACATTCGGACTGACAGTCCAAATGTGGATATAGAAGCTAATCCCCTGATTACGGATACTGAGTGCGTTGAGCTGTGTGAGATCTTTTCTGCGGGTACTGGCATACGTTCAACCCGCAAGATTCCGTGCATGTCCCCGTCCCGTCTCATGCGCTCGACGTCGGCGACTGCTCCGCCGTTCGTCATTGTGCTGAGGAGTTAGGCGCGACCCCTCCGCGACGGAAGGGGCGCCAACCAACCAAGGTTTCTTCGACGCCTGTCCCCCCGCCTTAGGGGATCAGAGTTCGTCAGCCAAGGACGCGGCGGCGGTTGATCCGGTTTGCAGGTCTGGCCCACCGCCGTCGGCATCTCAGCAGCTTCGCGGCCAGGCGCGGTGGAAGCTACTTCGTTGATGACCTTTCGCCTGGCATAAAGCATCACGTCGAACCACCACGCATAGCCCTCGAAAACGGTTGTCCGGGCATGCGGCTCGCTCCGCCTCTAAGAGGGCGAAGGCCTCGCATTTCGTTGCGAAGGATTCCTTGCATGCGGCTGCTTCCGCCTCACGCTTCGGGATCAAAACGGAGCTTCACGTCCGTTGTGGCCGTCTTGGGAGAAACACGATCTCCGGCGCCACAAAGTTCCCGTCGACCGGTACTCCGGCATCACCTTCCCGGTCTCGGGATCGGTCTTCTGGATCGCTAAGAGGGCGAAGGCCTCGCATTTCGTTGCGAAGGATTCCTTGCATGCGGCTGCTTCCGCCTCACGCTTCGGGATCAAAACGGAGTTTCACGTCCGTTGTCGCCGCCGCGTCTTGGGGGAAACACGATCTCCGGCGCCACGAAGTTCCCGTCGACCGGTACTCCGGCAGCACCTTCCCGGTCTCGGGATCGGTCTTTTGGATCGCTGAGAGGCCGAAGGCCTCGCATTTCGTTGCGAAGGATTCCTTGCATGCGGCTGCTTCCGCCTCACGCTTCGGGATCAAAACGGAGTTTCACGTCCGTTGTCGCCGCCGCGTCTTGGGGGAAACACGATCTCCGGCGCCACGAAGTTCCCGTCGACCGGTACTCCGGCAGCACCTTCCCGGTCTCGGGATCGGTCTTTTGGATCGCTGAGAGGCCGAAGGCCTCGCATTTCGTTGCGAAGGATTCCTTGCATGCGGCTGGTTCCGCCTCACGCGGCGGACTGGACGATGACGACCTCTTCTTCGCCGTCCCTCATTTTGTTGCTGAGGATGGAGTTCGACCACTCCGCGATGGAGTGGGCGACCAACGTTTCTTGCGAAGGCGACGCTTTCGGCCCCTGCGCCTTCGGGATCAAAACGGAGTTCCGCAGCCACGGGTGCGACGCGAGGTTGCGCAGGCTGACCCGCTTCGAGACGTCGGGTTCGATCATCGACTTGAGCAGCTTCACGCCTTTGGGGACGACGTGGTCAGGCACGGTGAAGGCCGCCTCTTTGACGGCCTTCAGTACCGCCTGGAGGCTTGACCCGGTGAAGGGGAGGTTCGCGGTGAGCATGACGTACAGCATCACGCCCAGCGACCACACGTCGCTCTTGAACCCGTTGTAGCCGCCGTCTTGGGGGAACACGATCTCCGGCGCCACGAAGTTGGGGGTCCCGCACCGTCCCGTCAACCGGTACTCCGGCAGCACCTTCCCGGTCTCGGGGTCGGTTTTTTGGATCGCTGAGAGGCCGAAGTCGGCGATTTTTACGACGTCGCGGCGGGAGACCATCACGTTTTCGGGCTTCAGGTCGCGGTGGGCGACACCTTTGTTGTGGATGGCTTGGACGCCGGCGACGATCTGGCTGAAGTACTTCCGCGCCTGCATGTCGGGGAGCCCCCGCTTGTGGCGTTTAATCACGCGCTTCAAGTCCTCGCCGTCGACGTACTCCATGACCATCCATATCGTGTACTGCACGGGGTCGAGCTCCAGCCGGATGAAGCGGATGACGTTCACGTGGCGGATCAGCGACATCAGCGCGACTTCCTTCGAGAGCTTGTCCTGGCCCATTTTCTTGAGGTTGCGGGTGTTGATGACCTTGACGGCCACCAGCGACTGGTCGATGTTCTGCGTGGCTTTGTGGACAACCCCGTACTGCCCGCGGCCGACCTCCCGGATGAGGGTGTAGCGAGAGGCGTCGAGGGACGTCGGCACCGAGGGATCGGGTTCGTTCGCACCGGACTCTTGCGCCATGTGGCGCAGGGCCTCGAGGTGCAACGGTTCGACCCAGTCCTCCGGCTCGTTGGTGGTGTCGTCTAGCTCGTCGAACTCCGATAGCTCGCCTGAGGACACAGATCGGTTCGAAATGTTCTCCTCTCTGCCGTCGTCCCGCTCGTCGTCGGACCCGCTGCCGTACGACTCTGCCTCGGGGACCTGCGTGAGCGTCGTCTGGCTGCCGCAGGGGCTGATGGTCGCGAGGTTGTCGCTGATCTGCGCCCGCCGGCGCGGTGAGCCCTCCGGCGGCGGCTCCACCGGGCCCTTGTGCAGCGCGCTGCGCAGCACAGGCTGCTTCCCGGCTTCGACCGACGACGCGCGGGGCTCGCAGAGCGGCGGCGCGTTCCCAGCGGCATCGTTTCGGCACCCGGGCGACAGCGGCGAGGTGACCGCGATGTCAAAAAGCGCCAGCGGGCTGCCGTTGCTGTTGTTGGCGGCGGCGGCGGCGGTGTTGTCGTTGTTGTTGCGGTTGCTGTTGTTTACGGTGTTGCTGTTGCCGTTGGAGGTCGTGCTGGCACCGAGCGGAGCCAGCGGCTCCGGCTTCGCGCCTTTCTCGGCCCCGTTGCTGCTGCTGTTGTTTTTGCCGCTGTTGTTGGTGCCGTTGCTGCTGTTCGTGGCCCTGCTGGCGGTGTTGCTGTTGTTGTCGTTGCCCGCGGCGCTGCTGCTGTTGCTGATGGCGGCCGGCTTCTTCGCCGGGTACGCGACGGCGTCCTTCTTCGGGTACGCCTTCTCCTGCACGCCGGGGCGCTTGCCGGCAGCCCCGCGCGGCTGCGGCTGCGTGCTGTTGCAGCAGCCCATTTGTTCCCCCTTGTTCAAACTATTTCTTTTTGCTGCCTCTGGGGTTACTAGCTCTGGCCGCGAGGAGGAGAGAGTTGCTTTCGTTGACCGCTGAGGTATGCCCGCCTATTTCTTTTTGCTGCCTCTTCTTTCCAGGGGGGGTACTAACTCTGGCCGCGAGAAGAGACGTGAAACCGGGGTTTTGCCTGGATGCTTTCGTGTTATTCTGCAGATGCCTTGAGCTATCTTTGTGTCTATGCTTTCAGTCGTCTTCTTAACCATGGTTTAAGTGCGCAAATGGTGTCAGCCGAAGCTGGTGGGAGAGAGTTGTTGAACGCTAAGGTATGCCCGCTTATTTCTTTTTGCTGCCTCTGCTTCCAGGGGGGTACTAGCCCTGACCGCGAGAAGGGAGAGATGGTTTCGCTGAACGCTAAGGTATGCCCGCCTATTTCTTTTTTTGTTGCCTCTGCTTCCAGGGGGTACTAGCCTTGACCGCGAGAAGGGAGAGTTGTTTTCGTTGAACGCTAAGGTATGCCCGCCTATTTATGCTTGCTGCCTCTTCTTCCAGGCCGCGAGCCGCAGCGCGGAAGCCGGGACATTGCACACTGCACTGGTGGAGAAATGAGAGCTCGTCACTCGCACAACCGCGGCCGATACAAAACTAACGATGGTGGTGATGATGGGAAGAGAGAGTTGTTTTTCCTCGAACGCTGCGGTATGCCCGCCGCTGCCGAAGTTCCGACCGTCGAACTTTTCAAACACACACGCCCGTGCCTGCGGTGCCAAACACCGTGCCGTGAAACGTGCATGCTAATCCACCTGGTCCATTTCTTTGAACGCAGTACGCGATCATCCCCCTATGACAAGGCCGCGGCTCGCACTACGCTACGACGTAACGGCTTACGCTCGTGTGTAGTGGGGCGACGACGATACTCCCCGGAGATGGTCCCTGCACGATAACTCGAATCTTTCAATAGTGTGCGAATGCAAGAGAAGGCGGCGATGCCGCGTTGTTGGCATGCGATGCTGTTCTCGGCGTCGCAGGGTTGCCGGGTTCGTTCGTGCCGCTGTGACTGGAGCAACGCTTGCGCAACGACGACCTGCCGGATAGAAAAAGGAAAACGGATATAATTGCAGCATTTCTTCCGGTTCACCATACATAGAAAACCATTTTGCCTTTCCCCCCCCCCACACGCTTTTATCGTTGGGCGGGGGCGGAAGCTTTCTTTTTTGTTTTTTCTTTTTCCTTTCCGGCGATCTTCGCGTCAAACAGCTGGTGGGCTGCAGTCTTCAGTCTTATGGCAGCGAAACTTAGGCCAGCTGCCCGGAAACCATGAGACTGGCAGTGACCCGTGCGGAGGGTCCAGCGCGGGGCTAGTATGGAACAGGGGAAAACGCCTTCACCTGACAGGAGAGAGAGACACGCCCCCCTCCCTCTACGACTGCGGCAGGCTGGGACGAGCCTCCATCGGCTTTGTCCTATTTTAGAGTTAAAGTTCGCTTGAAATTCCGGGGTTTTAAGGTCTCCGTGTGACCGTTCATGAATGGGTTCTCTTAGAGCAAGAAAGGGCTATGTGGTTACGGGTTGTATATTTAGTGCACGCTTTCGTTATGGGTTATGGCTAGCCATGTCCGGGACTGTTTGTGACCGACACCAAGTACATTCCTTCGTGGAGTGTAGTCTTGGGCCCCCCACGTTCTACAAGTTGAGCATTGAGTTCTTTAAGTTGAGCAGGGGTTGCCTTGTAGCCCGTACCGGTCTGTTGTCCGCGTTTATATAATAATTATATATTTTTTGGAAGTCAGGTCCGTGTGCTGGATAAGCGCCAAAAAGAAGAAATACTCGACGTAGCTGCTTCGACTCCGAATGGAAGGGGGGAAATATAGATGTAAGGGGCAAATACAATACAAACACAATCTGATTTGTTCTTCGCTTACACCACCGTGTGTTGTTTTCTCACTCAGGATTTTTTGACCTGTTGTGTTTGTGTGATTTGTCGTGTAGGGGTAGACCCGCATGACCTCACGTCCGTTCAACACGTGGTTCGGTAGTTACAGCACTTGGGATCCCTTCTGTTCTTTGTCGGGCAGCATCGTCGAGCATTTCCTTTCAAGCTGGCGCTTATGTAAAAAAAAATTTCTCGTTTGTGGCGGACGCCACCCGGAGACTTTCCACCCGGATTTTTTTTTTTTTTTTCGCGCCGAAACTCTTCGATTTTGTGTGCACTAGCGGAACTCTCCTGCTGCGGTGAGTTGCACGCAGTACGCAGCAGACTACTAATTCTTAGTACAATGCACGAGAAATAGCGACGCGCCGCGCTTGCCCCTCGGTCACGTTGTCGCGCAGGATGTTGCTCGTGAACATCGTGAGGTCGTTGTACATCGTGGAGCAATCCGTACGAATCTGCATCTGACGGATGCCGACCGTTGCTGGTGTTGAGTACGGACGGCACGTACTCGTTCCGAAATTCGGAACTCGCCAGCACGTAGGCAACTTCGGGGCGTGGCTCCACACGCGGCTGGTGAGCCAGGCGCGATACGGAAGCACTTTCTGCGAGACAGACAGACAGGCTCTCTCCCTGATCTACTGCACACAAAGAGGTCTTCGGATGGAATAGGTGTACACAGCGCAAGAAGACTGTTCTTCAAGCTTGCACGTTCTTGCGGATCAGGTCTTCGCTCACGATGTTGCCCTGCGGCGAGTAGTTGACCACGACGAAGGTCATGGTATCGTTCTGCGCAACCCCGAGCCCGATGGACGTGGTTTCCTTCCAGACCATCTGCGTGAAGTGGCCCGCCGACATCACGCCGCTGACGACATTCATGGCGGCCTTGTAGTCGTCTCGCTCGGCGTACCACGAGGCCAGCGCGCTGGCGACCGCCTTCTCGGGCGAAGGGTGGAGTTCCGGAGAGTAACTCATCATCCAGACGTTCTGCCCTTCCCCGTCGTTGTTGCCGTGGAAGATCGTCTTCTGCTTCAAGCACGTCTCCGCCTGCAGCTGCGCGTGCCCCGCCAGCTCGGCGTCCAGGTAAACCGGCGACGCGCCGTGCTTCTTCCGGAGCTTGCTGTGCTCGTCCGCGCAGAAGTGCTGCAGCTGGCTGCCGCCCACAGGCGTCGACGGTGCGTGCGTCGGGCGCATCCCGGCTCCTTTCACGCTTTTCATGGTTTTCGTGCTGCAGTTGCCCATGCAAGTGTTCCCTGGCTCTTTTTTTAGAGTTAAAGTTCGCTTGAATTCCGGGGTTTTGGGGTCTCCGTGTGACCGTTCATGAATGGGTTCTCTTAGAGCAAGAAAGGGCTATGTGGTTACGGGTTGCATATTTAGTGTTTTTGTGCTTCCGGCGATCTTCGCTCAGTCAGTTGCCTGTGACGGCGTTCATTGAGTTGTTTGTATTAGTTCACTTCCAGTAGCTGCTGGTCTGCTGCGATGGTCTGCGGTTTCCAAAGCGGAGCGATGGCGGTGCTGCGGGCGGGTGCGGGGGAGACTGATCATGATCCATGGATGGCGCGAATTTCTGATGAATAAGGATGTTGCGGGTTGGGAAGTGTGCTGATTCATGAGGGTGTTGAGGGAATGGTGATTGGGTCGGAGCGTATGGGGCTGAGAAAAGGTTGCTTGGTGGGTTTGAACACGGTTTTTGTGTTTCCGGCGATATTCGCTCAGTCAGTTGCCTGTGACGGCGTTCATTGAGTTGATTTGTACTATTTCACTTACAATAGCTGCTGATCGGCTGCGATGGTCTGCGGTTTCCAAAGCGGAGCGATGGCGGTGCTGCGGGCGGGTGCGAGGAAGGCTGATCATGATCCATGGATTGTGCGAATTACTGGTGGATAAGGGTGTTGCGGGGTTGGGAGGTGTGCTGATGCATGAGGATGTTGAGGGAATGGTTTTTTTTTTTTTTCTGCTTGTACCACAGTCGGATCCCTGAAACGGACGAACAGGTTTGGTTCCGGCGACCCCTTTTTTGATAGTTCTAGCCCAGGTGTTTGCAAGGACGTGCTTCGAATGAATGTGTGGCGCCGTGTTTCGGTGCTTTAAGCGCGGGCACATAAGGCGGACCATAATCAGCGCGGAACCGGAGTGTCTGCAGACAGGACAGCGGTGTGAGTCTGGTTTGCCGACTGTTCGTAGCTCGTTACAGCCAGAACCACCCGTGCTGCAAGAGCAACCCCCTTTTGATAGTTCGAATGTTTCCATTTCGTTCGTGCTAGTGTGTGCGCGCCGCGCCCTGGAAGGCTTTGCCATATGCTTCACTATAAAAGGCCGCGCGTACGTCCGTGAACGCTTGCACCACCTGCGCCTTTTGGTGTGTTGCTAGACAACTGGCAGTAGTCCATAAGGTGGAGGCACAACCCTCCCCCCGAGCATGGGAGTGTGATGGCGGACTAACGCATAGCTGGGAACCGCTTCGGCCGCACCGAATCGCAATTTCTTTTTAAGCAAATGAAAGTGAAACGACAAAAGACGCATTCTGCGTGAGTGTGTACGTGTGTGCGTTTGTTTGTCCTCAACTCCCACCAGGAAACGCGGGTGAGCGGCAGCGGAAGCTGCACTCCGGCGTTTTCTGGGGGTTCTAACGGTTCTCCGGTGGTTTCCTCAAATGGTGTTCCTGCTCGAACTGCAACCTTCAGCCGCGTTCAAGAAAGACCATTTTAAAGCGGAGAAAGCGTGTTGTGCGCGTTCCTCAACCGCGGGCACATCGATGGCGTTCAGCACCGGAAGTGCCTCATTTATTTGTTATGCCGGAGGAGCACAGCTACTACAAAACGGGTCTCCGACTCGTCCCAGAGCCATAGAGATGCAGAGGCATAGTTCACCATCTTTCGGGTCCCAACAAGTGTACTTAGCCTCAAGAAAGCGTTCAAGAAAGACTATTTTAAAGCGGAGAAAGCGTGTTGTGCGCGTTCCTCAACAGTGGGCACACCGAAAGCGTGTTGTGCGCGTTCCTCAACAGTGGGCACACCGAAGGCGAGCTTCTCCGGCTCGCCCGAAACCCAAAGATTTCCCCTTCGGCACAAAGCTTTGCAAGCTGCGGTTGCCCGTCGTTCCTGGACCCAGTGCGGCCCTTTACTTCGCTTCTTCTCTTCTTCCTGCGCGGCGCGACGAGCAACTGGGCAGCATGCGCTGCGCCATCGGCGACATCGACGACCGCTCCGGAGAACGAAGCCGCAGGCTGCGGGGCGGGGATTCGGAGAGCACGTCGGCATCGAGGCCAGCCGGGGCGCGCGCGGCGGCGGCGGGCGGCGGCGGCTTGTGCGGGGCCGCGGCCCAGCCGCGGCGACGGCAGCCGCGGCGCGGCGGCGCGGTCGACGAGCAGCGGGCTGGGCGGGACGTCGGACGGCTGCATCGTCGCCGGCTATGATCTGGTCGATGGCGCTCAGCACCGGAAGTGCCTCATTCATTTGTTTTGCCGGAGGAGCACAGCTACTACAAAACGGGTCTCCGACTCGTCCCAGAGAAGCAGCAGCAGCAACAAGGCACAGCAGCGGCAAGTCAGCAGCAGCAACAAGGCAGCAGCAGCAACAAGGCAGCAGCAGCAACAAGGCAGCAGCGGGAAGGCAGCAGCAGCAAGATAGCAGCAGCAAGGCAGCAGCAACAAGGCAGCAGCGGCAAGGCAGCACCAGAGATGCAGAGGCATAGTTCACCATCTTTCGGGTCCCAACAAGTGTACTTAGCCTCAAATCCCTTTCCAGTAAAACAGGATCGGGCTGTGCTGCGTCCTCAAGGATTGGCACATCTCCCTTTCAGTGCGGCTTGTGGGTTTGACACTCTCGTGTTTCAAGACGGGTAGTAGAAGAGAGAGAGAGAGGAGGGCCCGAGGGGAGGGCACGCCTCTCCCGCCGTCTGCACGTGTTCTCATAGTCATTCGCTACTGCGCTGACCTTTTTCCGAGACAGGGAGAGAACACATCAACACAAAGCAAAGGGTGGGCATCCGTCAGGTGGCCATGCCAGATCCAGGGCGGCAAGCCACAGCGTAGACGAGAGACGGCGTTTGCACTTGCAGCACTAATCGGTTCGACAGGTTGAAAACGTAGAGCGATGTCGTCGTACCTTACGCGAGATGTGTTACCCTTGAGCTTGAGACAGGAACGTACCAGTGTTCCACTTCGACGGGCCTTTTAGCGAGGGTGCAAGGGAACACGCGACGAAGCGGAGATGCTCAGGCGGTGCAGCCATCAGAAGATGCAACGCTGAGATTCTGACGGCAGCTGTGCATAAGCATCTGCGATCACTTACACGCGCTTCTTCCGAGTCTATCGGAATTTTCTCGTCCGTCTGCTGTGCTCCGGTTTTGCGGTAATCCTGCGAAGCCAACGGCGGCTTAATAGAGCTCGACGACGATGAGGTTCCCTGCGTCGTCGCCGGCTACTATCTGGTCACGATGGTGCATGCAAGCCACAGCGTAGACGAGAGACGGGGTTTGCACTTGCAGCACTAAACAGTTGTTCGGCAGGTTGAAAACGTAAAGCGACATGTCGCTGCATGACACGCAGATGTGTTGCCCGAGCGCTTGAGACAGGAACGTGCCAGTGATCCACTTCGACGGGCCTTTGGACGATGCCCCTAAGCGGGTGCAAGGGAACACGCGAGAGAGGCGGAGGGAGCGGACGTTCCACACTTTCACGAAGCAGTCACAGATACTCATGCCTTCGCGGTTGTCGTGGGACAGCGCGACGTGCCAGACAGTGCTGCCGTGCGATTTGACGACCCGAAGCGTGTGCAGTGTGTCTTTGTGCAGGAGAAACACCGAAGATTCCCTACTCAGCGTGCAACAAATGACATCCGTCGCCACACGAATGCTCAACACCGCGCCTTGCCCAACCGTGTCCGAATCGTCGTTCACGAAGGCCCTCCCTAGGACTAACTTACTCACTATTCCATAGGAGCTTCCCCCGTACACGACGGTGTCCTGATTCCCGAAGCTCATTGCTGTGAGCAACCCGGAGACTATTTGCTCCGTGATGACTCCGGAGATCGCGTTCCAGATGCAAGCGATGCCTTCGTGGGTCACCGTGGCCAGGTGCTTGCTGTCGGACGACAGGCACATGGCCACGATGGGCTCGTTGTGCTTCCGGAAAGTCCGCTGCGGCTGCCCCCGGGAGTCGAAGAGCGTGCAGTACGAGTCGGTCTTGCAGGTCGCCAGGAAGAACGGCCTTGCGGTGTCGGCGACGACGTGCTTCACCCGCGCGGAGAACCCGGTGAGGTACGACACCTCGTAGTTCTTGATCATCCGCGACGCCGGGTCGACCGCCCGCTTCGGAAGCCGGCCGGTGCCGCTGGACGACAGCGTGGAGCTGTCCAGGCGCGACGACGAATCCAGGTTCTGCGCGCGCCTGTCCTTCGGGTGCACCCACACGGCGTCGTCGTCGGGGTCGAGGATGGTCAAGTCGTCGATCGAGCTCAGGGACCGGAAGAACTTCGCGAACTCGTTCCAGTCGATGCTGCCCGACTCATTCGCGTCCGCCGTCTTGAACATCGCCTGGATCGACCCGACGCTGCTGGCCCACCCCATTTTCTGCCAAAACAGCTGGATCTCCTTGAAGTCGAGCGTGCCGCTGTTGTCCGCGTCAATCAGCTGGAACAGCCGCCTGAGCCGCGTTTCGCTGAGGAGAGGGTACTCGATGGTCTCCGAAAAGCCGTTGACCTGCCGCCGGAACTCGGACATCACGTGCGTGACTCGCCGTTGAGGAGTTCCAGGAGATTGACTGCGTTTGGACCGCGGGGTACGCAGCTTGATGTCGTAGTCAACGGCCTGCGAAAATTAGATTTAGTCGGCGCAACACACTGAGGAGCCTTGTTGTTCCGAGGGTTCGAGCCATACGGCCAGTTACTGCTGTCATCTTCTGATTCTCCATTCGAAAGACTGGGGTTGGATCAGGAGGAACCCGGATGTGGATTTGGAAAAACGATGGATCATGATTATCTCGATGTTGGCTTCTTCATGATTAGAAGGTCGGTATTATAACGTCGCCGGTTGACGGGAGACATAAATAAATGTCTCCCGTCTCGTACAGGGTCAATGGCAAATATGATGACACGCGGGAACTCCTGCTAACAGTACTCCGCAAGTACAGCAGCCCACGTTCGTCTCTATCGCGGTTCTCACGTTTTACGAGTGCAATGGCCCCATATTCTTCGTTTTGCGGGGTTCTTTCACAATTCTAAGACCTCTCCTCAAAATTCGGTCTGAGTGTCGGTTTGTGTGTCGACAACTTACTTTGTGTTGAGGTGTCATTCAGATGCAAAGGAGTGCGTGGTCGTGTTCAAGTTTGTGAAGAGATGTGAAAACGGGGGTTTGCCTAGAGGCATTTCGTGTTATTGTGCAAATGCTAGTGCGAGAGTAACGTGCGTACCTGGGCCATATTCATTTCCTCGCTGTCTTCCTTGCTTCGCGCATCGCGGAGCCCTTCAAGCCGGATAAGACTTTTCGACTTTTCTGGACGCTTCTGAGGCCGCACGTGGATGATGGTGCTCTCGTTGACTTGTCGTGTGGCGCCGCAGCCCATCGCGCCACGGCACTTCGCGGGGAGGGCAGCCGCTCTTCGCCCCGTGAACCCGGCTGCCGACCCGGATCAGTAGCAACACGGTCGCACTCCGCTGGTAAGACCCCCCCTGTCGTCTATCGGGTGCTGCCGCAATCTCGCAACGAGTGCCCCCGCGCCGGGGGGGGGGGTCGTTGTACAGCTTGGGAATTGGAAAGGTTGAAAAAGGTTTTGGGGGTCACCGTCGGGTTGTGTTTTTACTTTTTTCTGTTTTTAGCGCCGGGGCCCGGGGGGGGCGTGGTCGTTGTTATTGGTGCTGGTTTTGTGGAATCAGGGAAAGCAAGAAAATTCTTCTCCGGCGGTGGTATCCGTTGGCTTGATAGCTTGCACTATCACCGCTTTTTAAACTCGTTCTTTTCCGCGCCGGGGGAGGTTTCGGTGTTGGTGGTGCTGGTTGTCAAGAACCAGGAAAGCAAGAAAACTCTGTTGGCGGCGGTCTCCGTCGGTTCGATAGTTTGCGCTATCGCCGCTCTTTTACACTTGTGCTCTTCTCTCTCTAGTGTATAGTGGGTTGGGAGGGGGCGTTTTCTTTATTTTCTTCGGGGGTTACCCCTTTTTTTCCTTTTGAAATGCTGAACGACAGTGTTGCTGTTGCGTGATTCTGCTGCGTGCTTGCTGTTTTTTTTTTTTTTTTTTTTTCCCGACGACAACTCGTGTCAGACTAGCCTACCCGAAGGCAGTTGATTTCTTTAGGCAAGGTTTCTCTGCCGGCGGAAGTTGTTTGGGTTAGCGTTTTTTTTTTGTTTTTTTTTTTTTTTTTAGATAGTTACAGTTCGCTTGAGAATCCGGGATTTTAGAGTCTCCGGGTGACCTGCGTCGAATGGGTTGTTTTAAAGCTAATACGTACTGGGTGGGTTTGGGGGGGCATGCATGGCTTCTTTCGAGTAAACTTTTCCTTGCTCGCTTGGGCGAGTCAGGTTCGAAACAATTTGTGACCGACACCAAGTTCTCGCCAGGATAGGTGAGTGTACTTATTGCGTAGTCTTCTTTTTGCGCGTTCAGGCCACCCCACTACTGCCCGTACATCTACGGCGGGCGTAAGTCGTCATGTTGTAGGCGCGTACAAGCCGCGGCCCTGTCGTATGGGATGAGAGAGACAGAGACGCGTTAGAGTGCATGGACCCCCGAAGTTTCCGGCCCCCGATGTGGACAGCGGTGTGGACAGCGGTGTGTAGTCAGGTTTGTCAGGCGGCCGTTCGTAGCTCGTCACAGCCAGGAGTGGCTATAGTGCAAAGTCGCACCCTTGTTTGTGCACGTGTAGTCCCTGTTTGATAGGGACAACACAATATGCTACCAAATGTCTCCTTTTAACAATGACAAACGCGTTTGTGGAATAAACTGCTTTGTTCTCTCCCCGTTCGCGGGGGATCGCCGCCTAGTACCGCTGCGGGCCTTCACTTTCTACACGACTGCGCGGCCTACGGCGGCCAACGCTTTGATGGGAAACTTCAGCATCCATTGGGATGATTGCGTCGACGATGGCGCGACCGGGGACGTTGTGGCTGGCGGGCGAGACTGCCTGGCGGATGTGCGCTGTGGAGTCGCGGCTCTCCTCTTTTTAGAGTTAGAGTTTGCTTAAATTCCGGGGTTTTAGGGTCTCCGTGTGACCGTTCATGAATGGGTTCTCTTAGAGCAAGAAAGGGCTATATGGTTACGGGTTGTATATTTAGTGCACGCTTTCGTTACGGGTTATGGCTAGCCATGTCCGGGACTGTTTGTGACCGACACCAAGTACATTCCTTCGTGGAGTGTAGTCTTGGGCCCTTTTTAGCCACATGCAATGTGTGAGGAAACTGAACCGCCCCAGTAGGACCTTCTGATCATGATCATTTGCCGAATTTTCCACCTGAAACCACGTCCAGGATTTGGGCTCAGGGTAGTGCGGTCAACGAAAACTCTAGTTTCCCTTTCTACTTTCTCCTACTCTCGCGGTGTACGGTTTTTGGCAACCGCCCGGCCTTATGGCGGCGGCTATCTTGACGGAGAATTTTCATCCACCCACCGAACGAAGGGTACTTGCGGGGGATACGCAAGGCATCGTTCCAACAACTGTCACAGAGGGCGCAGATTGTTTCCAGCTTGCCCAACAGACTTATGATCAGGTGTACCGCTCGACGAACACTTGACACTTGCTGCATAAAAAACGGGAGTTTGCGTGGGAGTCCCACGCAAACTCTCATGAGACACTTTTTTACCCGGCGGAGGTCAACTAGCCGGAGCTGCCGGAGAGAGTGTGCTTGCGCTGTTTACCTGAACGTTCTTGTTGGCTTAAGCAGGCTTCTCCTCTTCTTGCATGCGAGAGGAGTGGAATAGACATCCACAGGGGGTGGAGCTGTCAGGGTGCAACCGAGCTACGGTGCCGCCTCACCTTCTGTTCGAGGAATTGAGGGGTAAGGAAACGAAGTAGCTACCAGCCTGGGAAGGCTTCACAATCGCAAATACCTTTTGTCGTAGCCGGACACGCTCGTGTGGTGAGCTGATGAGTGTGTGCATCGATTGTTTAAGGCCCCGCAATGGGCGCTTGGTTCCGTGTGCTGTGGGCGCCGCCGGATGCACACGGATTCGCTTGCGACAGTAAACCCCGAGGGGACAATGCTGCGGGTTTATCCCGCTCAAGAAAAAAGAGATTCGCTCCGGGGCAAGAGCGTAACGCCTAACCGCAGCATGCAAAGCTTGCGTTGGAGTTGATGCTTTGGTTTGGGGGCCACTTGACTGCAGTACCGAATCGAACGATGACTACCATTTCTTACCCTCCACCTTCAGCAAACCTCTGCCGCTCTTTGAAGCGAAATATCGACCAGCTTCGTACCGCGAAGAGTTCTTCACAGGAGACAAACGGGGAGAACATACGTTGAATGGCGGTATTTCTGCGACGGAGCGTGTCTCCTACACAACGTGAGGAGCTCGCTCGTTGTCGGCAAAACATCTTTCCGCGCTCCGCAATAGCTAGTAAAAAGGACACATGGCACGTGCGTGAGGTCGCAGGGGAGTGAAAGGGAACAAGGAAAGGCCTCTCTTTCTTCAGGTTTACTTTGCTGCCGGAGCAGGGGGGGGTTGGCGGGGGATTGCAAGGGCTTGCTTGGAACGTGTCTGAATAATCAGTGGCGCTGGGGCCAGTACCGCGCCAGGGTGACGACATTCTCCAGCGGACCAGCGAGCCTTGCGTTCTAGCTTCATTCGTGGCTTTTCCAGAGTGAAAGCTAGCGTGAACCTCCCGGGGTGTGACTTTGTGACTTTTCAGTTGGATTGTTCTTGGCAAGAGAATCTTGCGCACTTTATTTATAGAATGGTTCACACGTGTGGCCCTATTTACGCTCTTTTTGGGCAAAATCCAAGATCCTATTTACGTTTTTTTTTGCACTTTTTCCGCCTGCTTTTTGCACCCGTTTTGGATCGTAGCCGGACTGAGGAGTGTCGGACTCTTCGCGCTTTCGCTTTCTTTCTGTCGTCTGCGCTAAGGAGGTTGTACCCGCACAGCCGCTAAGATCATCACCATCATCACAATTGGAAGTTTGTCAGGCGCAAGTTCCAACAGGAACTCGAATGGTGTTGTGTCAACGCTTGCCAACATACAGCTAGTACTTTCAGAGGCTCCTAGCTTGGTCACAAAACATTTCTGAATAGTTCTTCATCGAACGAAGAAATCGAGCCGAGCCACACAGCATGCTATGTCTGTTTTGCGTTCCGGACTGTGGTAACTTGTCTCTTGCACTCAGATGAATGATCATATCATATGCGGCCCTCTATGGCGGTCATCGAAGTAATGGAGTATTTATCATCCCCTTCTTCGGCTCGCGTAGCGAGCCGAAAAAAACGCCAATTCCCCCACTCGCGTAAGCCCGAAGAAACGGGTATGTGCAGACATCCAAGCCAGCTTGCTCCCTCCTCCACCAGTTCTTCGAAAGACCTGCATGGGCCTGCTTGGGTGGCCTTCGGGTGGCATCTTGGACACAAGATATGTGCTGATAACGTACTGATTCAGCATGTGTACAGAGAGAAACTAAAAGAATTAACGTGCTGAAATCAGTACGCTTAGCATGCTGAACGTGAGGCCTGGCTGTAGCCTGGTGCAAAAAAAGTGCAAAAAAAAAAGTGCAAAAAAATGTGTTTGGGCAAAATCTCTATTTACATTCACGCTTTTGGGCCACACCTGATGGTTCATACATTTTTTTTTTTTTTCCCGACGACAACTCGTGTCAGACTAGCCTACCCGAAGGCAGTTGGTTTCTCTAGGCAAGGTTTCTCTGCCGGCGGAAGTTGCTTGGGTTAGCGTTATTTTTTTTTTTTTTTTTTCCCGACGACAACTAGTGTCAGACTAGCCTACCCGAAGGCAGTTGATTTCTTTAGGCGAGGTTTCTCTACCGGCGGAAGTTGTTTGGGTTAGCGTTTTTTTTTTTTTTTTTTTTTTTTTTTTCTCCTTCCGTTGATATCGTTAGTCATTCACTCTCCCTTTTCCCTACCGCTCCGATCCCTTCTCTTTCCACTTCTTCCTCTTCCGTTGCCCCCCACACAAGACGCAGTGCTGATTTACTCGAGATATCTCAAAACTAGCGAGGACCACCGTGCCGCTAACGGGTCGTCGCACAGGACCTTCACGCGTTTCGCCACGTGCCGGATCGTGTCTCTTCGTTTCTTTGCAAAGTCCGCGAGCAGTCCCTTCAGTTGTGGCGGGTCGGTGGGGTTTGCGGGTTTTTTTTTTTTTTTTTTTTTTTGTCTTTCTCAATAGGGTCGCAGCTGGATCTGGCCGAGGCCATTGGCAAGTGAGCAGCGACACCTCCCCGTATTGCGAGCACGAGTGTACCGAGCAAAGCCTGCTGCACGGGAGCAAAGCTTCACGTGTTCGGCGGTACTGCAGAGCTGCGGGCCTACGGGGAAGTGGCTACCCACTTCCCAAACTAAAGCATCAAGGCGTGGCGAACTTTAAAGCTTGGCGCTTGCGCTGAACACAAGCCCGTAGAGAGGTCAGCCACAGGGCAGAGCGGACGGGATTGCGGCACTGTGCTGCCTTCGGCGCAAGCTTTGGCAAGCTGTCGCTGACCATCACGTTCTTGACCCGGAGGGGGCCTTTTTTCGTTTTCTTTATCTTTTCCTTTTTTTCTTCTGTAGAATCTTGCGGGGGGGGGTCGCTGGGTACTGTGACGGCAAAAATACTCGAGGGGCTACCTTGTGCTTACTTCGAAGGAGGCTAGAGGGGAGAAACAATAACTACAAAGTGGGTCTTTTTGTTGAACGCTTACGCCCGCCACTGAAACCCAGATTCACCTGTGTTTCGTGTGGGTTACAGCACATTTACCTCCTTTGATCTTTTGCGGCTGGCAGTCTCCTCAAGTATTTCCTACAAAGCAGGTGCTTTTACAAAAAAGACGCGGGCGGCCATCTTCTAGCGGGTAAGCAACGACCAGATAAGATAGAGAAGGGAAGGGAAGCAAGAAAGGAATCGTTCGGCCACAGAAACACACAAACCAAAAAAGAATGAGGTGAATTGTTGAACTGAATAGGTCATCGAGGCAGCCCGGTCCGGCGCTTCTTTTTAGAGTGAGAGTTTTAAAAATCCTTTGTGCTCTGTGTGTTCTTCAGAGTCGTGGTTACACGAGGCAAGAGAATCGGTGGGTACCTTTGTTGTCGGTCATTGGCGGTTTCGGCTATTATCCACATACCTTACTTACAGTAGGTTTTTAAAGTTTTTCGCTTAGAGATCCCGGGCTCCAAAGTCTCCGGATGACCGTTGTCGTAAAGGCATCTTTATCGTATACGAGTATGCGTATCGTATCGTATCTGGGTAGTGGCAGTACGTGTTGCCTATTGCAGCACCATTTTATCTCTTTTCGCAACTGGCAGTCTCAAGTATTTCCTACAAAGCAGGTGCTTATACAAAAAGAACAGCACCGAAATGAGCACCGGGAGGCACCTGTATTTTCAGAAGCAAGGCAAAGCTTCGCGACATCTTCCGCGCGACGTCACATGCCCTCGATGAATCGGAGTACGGATGTGTCGGCGCGCGAAAAGACAGAAACGGTCAAAGCATGCAAATCTGCGTGGCATTGAAGGGGTTCTGAGAGAGCTATGTGTACTCATCTTCTTGAATTTCTGACCGATTCATCCAAAGAAACCCTCACAGGAAGTCGAAGCTCAGACGACGTTCTTTCGAGGGTCGGAACTTCGGGAGGACACGCCTCCCCTTTTGAATTGAGGAGAGGTCTCCTAGAGCTCACTTGCGGATACCCCCCTTGCGGACTTCTCTCTTTTTCTACAATCAAGACCGGAACAAGCTGACCCGAGGAAATACTAGAAACTTGTGGGAAATGGCCTGAACCCCATGGCAGACAGCCCGCGCGCCTGTGAATACCAAACGGGGCGGTTGGAGAAAAAGGTAGACAGGGCTTTTGCCGGACGGACGGCATAGGGGGGGCGGGGGGCGCACTGACGTGCTTCGAAAGGTTAGGTACAGCACAGCTCCGGTCCTCTCTGCGCCGAGCTCTGTGAGCAACACATAAGGCGGATCATCCTATTCTCCCGCGCCTCTGCGGCTTTTTATTATTCTTCGCTTTTTCTCACGAACGGGGGGTCGGTCCTGCTTTTGGCTTCGTAGGTGCTCCCGACTCCCCAAAAAATTTGTGGGCAGCACAAACTCAAGAGGTCTCGTCAGCTATTCCCTGCAGTATTAGCATACTTTCAAGAAGTCAAGTGCGTCGGCTTACGGAGGAGCACGTGGCTGTCTGGTGGCCATGCAACGCCGTTACTAACAATCTTGCGGGTTGCCCTTCAATTCAAGCATTTCTGCAGGCTAAGAAGACGCGGGCAGCGTGTTTTGGTGGTTGATGAGAACTCCTTACCTAAAAATGACACAGGGCAAAAATACAAGTGGAAAAACGGCACGCACAAACAACCAATCCTAAAAGTGGCTGAGGTGCTCAAGTCGAAAGACGACTGCGTCCCGGATGGCGTGACTGAGGAGGTCAAACTGAGTGCCTTTCCGGAGAACGCGGCTAAGAGGCCATGTGGAGGCCATGTGGAGGCCATCGCGGTGAAACTTTGGTTCGATATCGAGACGAAGGCCAAAAGCAGGGAGAATCTTGTGCTCTGACCAAACACTTTAAGGATTTTCTCCTGCCTGAGGTACCAGGGAAAGCCTGCTACACGGGAGCCAAGCTTCACATGTTCGGCGGTACTGCAGAGCCACGGGCCGTCAAGTGGCTACCGACTACCCAAACGAAAGCATCAAGGCATGGCGAATCTTAGGGCTTGGCGCTTGCGCTGAACACAAGCTCGTCGAGACGGTCAGCCACGGCAGAGCGGACGGGGTTGTAGCACTGAGCTGCCTCCGACTCAAGCCTTGCAAGCTGTAGTTGACCGTCACGTTCCTGGACCAGGAGCGGCTTTCTTCTTCTTACTTTCTTCTGCCTGAGAGTAACCGCCTACACAATCCAGAGTCGCGGAAGGGCGGCGCGCAATTTCTGTTGACGCTAACACTTGCGTGTTACAAAATGTTGTGCAGGCTCAATAAAGAGGTAGGCAGCGTCTTGTGGTGGTTGACCAGAATTCCTAACCCGAAAAAATGAAACAGGGTAAATACAAGTCCTCCAAGTAGGAAAACGACCAACCGGCACGCACAAACAAAACAATGGTCAATCTTCCTTACAGCGCGGGCCTCGGATACGATGCATCGTTGGGCACATGTGTTCTCGGCTCGAAGGACGCGGAGTGGTGCAATCGGAACTGGTCGGCGAGCAGCAGTACGAGACAGTGATACTGAGCTTGGGTCTGCAGGTTGCACGCGCGCACCAGACAACAAACGTGCCAATAGTCCGCGTTGCTTTCGAAATCGTGGCGAGGGGCGCAAAGTACACTGCTCAACTCAATCGGAAACTGCTCGCGGCAAGCGGCGGTACTGAGCTTGGTCCTGAGGGTTGCACGCGCGCACCAGACGCGTGCGAATATTCCTCGTGGTGGCTTTCGGAATCGTGGACGCAAAGTACACTGCGCAATGCAATCGGAAACTGCTCGCGGCAAGCGGCGGTACGAGACAGATACTGAGCTTGGTCCTGAGGGTTGCACGCGCGCACCAGATGCGTTCGAATATTCCTCGTGGTGGCTTTCGGAATCGTGGACGCTAAGCACACTGCGCAATGCAATCGGAAACTGGTCGCGGCGAGCGGCGGTACGAGACAGATACCGAGCTTGGTCCTGAGGATTGCACTCGCGCACCAGACGCGTGCGAATATTCCTCGTGGTGGTTTTCGAAATCGTGGACGCAAGTACGCTGCGCACTGCAATGGGAAACTGCTCGAGCGGCGGTACGAGACTGAACCAGGTCCCTGAGAGTGGCACCCATGCTCAATCGTCGCTTTTCAGCCGGCTGTCAGGCTCCGACCGCACCGCAGGAGGGTTGCAAACGCTGCGGGACGCAGAATGGTCCGCCCCATCTCCCGGAACTGCACCGAACTGCCTGCGCCTACGACGGTGCACCACAGTACACCACGATCTATCAGGCCGCTGGTGCTGTTTATTGAGGTGACGGTCGCGGACGAGGGATGACGAGCACCCAACGGAAGAAGAAGTGTCCAGCGCCACGTGAATCGAGCGGCAGGGTTCGCAGAACATGCACACCGGCGAGGAAGGGAAAGGACACAAAGCGTCCACGCGCAGACAATGACTCGAATGAGCGCAGGCACCTGAAGCACGACAGGTACCTGGCTAATGCAGGACACCGCTACAGATACCTAGGAGATGGGTCGAAGGCGTTGATTGGCGCTTGCGCTGAACACAAGCTCGTAGAGGCGGTCAGAGCGGACTGACACACCGGCTTGTGACACTGCTGCCTTCGACTCAGTCTTTGCAAGCTGTGGTTGCTGTCAGTTCCTCGGCCTTTTTGTATCTCTTCTTCTTTCTTCACCGCTTTCTCGTCGCATTTCAGCCGGGAATCTCGTGGACGTCTTCTCGTCTCTTGGACTGCGGCTTCCCGATTTCCGTGGACTTTTCTTTAATCGCCGCTCTGGACAGTCGGCGCGCCGCCTTGTCAGCGTCAGCCTTCGATTCCACAACGATCACCGCCGTTTCGCTTTCGTTGGTGGGCGTCGATGCTGCGCAGCCCATCGCTTCCGTGCCGCGTTCGGAATTATCTCGCTTGTTCGCAATGCCTCCCCTCTCCCTCCCCCAGCTCTCCGCGCGCAGCGGGAGTAATCAACGAGAGTTCCTGTATTGTGTCGCCGTCGATCGGGATGATCAGTTTGGTGTCTTGCGACCTTTGTTTGTTTGGCAAGGAATTAAGGTAACGCGTTTCAGTTAGACTAAACGTATTTCTCTTTTTTAGCCACGCGGGATGTGTTTGGAAACTGAACACACCCGAGTAGGACCCTCTGATCAATCTCAGTTGCATTCGAGTTCAGGATAGTGGCCCCCCTGACGTTACGTAAAGTGGATGGGCGGCTGACCCTGACAGAGCAATCAGGTCCTCAAAGAGGACTGGGATTTCGTTCCGGGTGGTTGCAACTGTTGTGTGCTTCTATTTTTTCCCGTGTGTAGTTGAACTCATTTGTTGAGACCCGTATCACGCAGGCCGTGTCACTGTGAGAAAGACGCTCACAGTGTGCCTAAAAAACACGTTGCCCTGCACGTTGGGTGCCTGCGCTGTCTACACCACAAATCACACACACACACACACACACACACACACACACATACTAGCAAGCTTGCTTGAGCGCCGAAGGCGCGTCTAGTGGAATCCTATCCTGTCCAGAGAAAGCGATGCCTCCTTCTTAACACCACTCGAATCGAGGTTGGAAAAGGGGTAGTCACACGAACACAAGCAGGCTCACCGCTCGAACGCCCCCTACTTGTTTGTATCTCCCCCTTCCCCTTCTGTTGTGATGCGCCGTTTTCGCGGTCTATTCACCCTCCATCACGCACTGGCCAGATGCTCGTCTGTTTGTTTCCTTGCGCAAGAAGAAATGTTTCGATGGGTTCCTTTGTTTGTCTTTCCCTTCTTTTGCTGTTCTGCGACTGAAGCCTGAGCCGCAGCAACCTGAGCAACGACAGCAACAACCAAAGACAACGTAACCTCAGGACAGGATGTAGGATTCCACACACACACACACACACACACACACACACACACACACACACACACACACACACACACACACACACACACACACACACACACACACACACACACACACACACACAACACACACACACACACACACACACACACACACACACACACACACACACAACAGGTCAAAAGACCTGAGAGAGAAAACAACACACGGTAGTGTAAGCGAAGAACAAATCAGATTGTGTTTGTATTGGATTTGCCCCTCTACCTCTATGTTTCCTCCCTTCCATTCGGAGTCGAAGCAGTTACATCGAGTATTTCCCCCCCTCGTCGGGCAGGGCGTAAAGGCGGTCGATTTTCATGGGCCGGACTGTTGGACTGAAGAGCAAGAGTGAAGAACCAACGATGATGAAGACACTAACCTGTCGTCAGCTGAACCGACCGTCGAAGGCGTGTCTAAAGAAGGCACGATGCAGTCCCAGAGCTAGAATTGTTCAAAGGTGCGACAGAGGCACGGGCGGTTCCCTCACTGCCGGACGGTCAAAGACCAGGTCTTTTTTACCATCGAATCGAAAGTCGAACGCAGTCTGAGAGAGTTAGATTTTCAAGCAACACACAATTGCTGACGGGCGCGGGCGAACCCAGCCCGCTAATGCGTTCGACGGTCTCGTGCTTCTGCAAATTCCCATTGACTATCGCGGTTTTCATCAACCAATCGTTTCGGGTAAAGAGCGCAAAGCGACCGCGCGAAGACGATGATTCGAATGAGTACAAGCGCCTGAAGTACGACACGGTGCCTAGTGGCTATGGCAGGCGATCGCTACAGATAATCTGCATTCTATCCCCACACCATCCCGGTTCACCGCCGCCCGGTGGATCTTGTACGGAGCTCGAGCAGCGTGCTGCACACTGGACGGGGCAGTCACTGGACCGAGGGCTCGTGTGTACACCAGTCGTGTATTTGTTGCATTAGTGAGTGCGTGGGCCTTTTGAAGCGTGGATGATGCCTCTCGCGCTTGAGGTTCCTGGCTCATGCCAAAGCCCGGGTTAAGGGTTTGCGGCCTCCGGCGTGGGCCAGGGCCAGGGACGCTGTTCGGAAGGGTCTATTTGCCGCATTAGTGAGTTTGCCAGGCCTTCGACTGCCCTGAGCAACGCACTGTTACCAGTATAATATAAACCGGGTTTCTCCCGCAAACCGGCGGCAACGAGCTCAGCAAGCGGGGTGCTGAACACTGGTCGGTCGACTCCGCACGTAACACTCCTTTGGGCTGGTCGGAGTGGTCACCACCGATTTGTTGCATTAATGAGTTTGTCTTCGACTACCCTGAGCAACGTTTCCAGTATAAACGGGGTTTCTCCTGCAAACCGGCGGCCACGAGCTCACACAAGCGGGGAGCTGAACACTGGACGGTCGCCTCCGCACTTGACGCACTTCTTTGGGTTCTTCGACCCCCAGTTCAAGCTGCCGCATTTGCAGGTCCAGTCGCCCACTTGCCCGTCCTTCCACGACCGCTGGTAGTCCTTCGACAGGTCGAACAGCTCCCACAACCGGGCGGGCATCATTTCCTTGTTGCGGCTGTACCACTTCGCGCAGACGATGGCTGTCGTCTTCCGGCGCCCCCCCGTGTCCACGATGGTGTTGAACTCGCACAGCCGCCCGGTCCTGCCTTTCGCCCCCGCCGCGAGGACGTCGTAGAACGTCATGTCGTTGGGGAGGATCAGGTCTTCCCGCACGAACAGTGCGTCTTGGGTCTTTGCGAGCTCTTTGTTCTGAAACGCGCTTTTCTGCAGGAAGTGCCCCACCGTGTCGCCCTTCTTGACGGTCATCGCGTACTGCTTCCGGTCCGGGTACACCGTGTACGCCACCTCGATGACCTCCGCGAGGACCCGCTGCTTCTCGGCCTCGTACTGCTCTTCGAGCAGCCGGAGCGTTTTTGCCTCCTGCGCCTCCTTCTGCGCGCGCTCCGCGCCGTACCGCTTCACCGACAGCTCGGCGGCCGCGGCCGCGTCGCCGCCGCCGCCGCCGCCGCCGTCGTCGTCGTCGTCGGGGTCGGCGAAGGAGAGGGCCTGCTTCTGCTTCTTCTTCTTCTTCTGGCGCTGCTTTTCGGTCGCCTCGTCAGCCGCGCGCTCTTCGAAGGATTCGACTTCTTTCCGCTTTTTGCTGAATTCTTCCTGTGTGGGCGTGCGTCTTTGTGTTGAAGTTCGCATGGCGTAAAAGTGGGTAAACAGTAACGGCTGAAGCGAAGTACAGCCCACTTGTCACGTTCACCAGCCGGCTTTGAGTTGGGTGGGGCGGAATCGTTGGGAGACGGTGCGGGGCGGGCTGGGCAGTAAGTTCAGGGCTTTGAGTGGGTAACGTCTGAAGCGAAGTATAGCCCACTTGTCACTTTCACCAGCCGGCTTTGAGTTGGGGTGGGGTGGAATCGTTCGGGAGACGAAGCGGGGTGGGCTGGGCAGTAAGTTCCGGGCTTTGAGTGGGTAACGTCTGAAGCTAAGTATAGCCCACTTGTCACTTTCACCAGCCGGCTTTGAGTTGGGTGGGGTGGAATCGTTCGGGAGACGAAGCGGGGTGGGCTGGGCAGTAAGTTCAGGGCTTTGAGTGGGTAACGTCTGAAGCGAAGTATAGCCCACTTGTCACTTTCACCAGCCGGCTTTGAGTTGGGTGGGGTGGAATCGTTCGGGAGACGAAGCGGGGTGGGCTGGGCAGTAAGTTCAGGGCTTTGAGTGGGTAACGTCTGAAGCGAAGTATAGCCCACTTGTCACTTTCGCCAGTCGGCTTTGAGTTTCCGACACGCTGCTTTTGGGTCCTGTGACTCCTTTCCGAAGGGTGGGTGGGGCGGGATCCTTCGGGGGACGGATAGAGCGTGGGAGGCTGCCAGCTTCTCCATCCGGCACTCGGCTCAAGACTTCTGTTTTCATCTCGCGGCGTTAGCTGCACGGGGTTTTCGGCCTCAACAGCTGAGTGCCTGCACGCAGGCGGTGAGTTCGCCTTGTTTTCGCATTCCGCAGCCATTATTTCAGCCTAAACCAGCGTCCAACCACTTTTCCCGCCCTTTCGGATCGTTGGAGTGGTATGTTTCGAGTTTTGGATTTCTGGTGATGCCCAGTTTGGACTTCTGGTGTTTTCCCTTAACCCAACTCCGACCAAGCACCTACAGGTTAATTTCCACTTTTTCCTATTTTTCATTTTTATAGAGTGCCTTCGCTCTTTTGGGCATTCTGGGGCTGGAATTTTGCGATTTCGAAGCATATCTTTCCATTGCCGCCCTTGGAAGGCGAAATTTTGACATGATGTTGCACTAGTCTGTCATCGTCTTCTCGCTTATGACCGTCTCTAATTCGTCGACAACGTTTCACCGCAACCTTGACAATCTTTTGTTTTCTCGCGTGGTTTAGATTTCCTTCCTAGGTTGGGCTTGAGCAAAAGAGAAGAACGGGTGGTCGCTAGCCCGAGGTGTGCGCGTTCCGGGGCTGAAGTCCTCAGTACTGCGGTTGTCAGCAAGTAACCCGCGGATGAGCTCTTTTCTGAAGTCCTTGAAGGGTAAGGACCCGCGATTCTTACCAAGACGCTTGTACAAGATAAAACTGTTCAACGCAGACACTTCGAGCAAATAAAAGAAGACTTTCATATACCATCGTTTGCCCTGCATGAATCGTGTCGCCCGGGCAAGGTACTGGTCGCAGCGATCTACCCCCCCCATGTGTTTGTTGTAAGCAACCACGATGTCTGGCTTACTGACCTTCAACCGCTTTCCCCCCTTGCAGCGACGCTCAAGCTCGGTCATTGTTGTTCCAATGGGGAGTGTTGACAACATGCGGACTTCACGCTTGTCAACCCACTCCAAGAACGTGATCGGCGAACTTTGGCGATACTGGCAATGGCCGCGTTTCGGGGCCGCAGCCTTATCCGCTTGGGATGGGCGGCCGCGCTTCTTTTGGGACTTGCTAAAAAGTGGGATCCCGTTCCGATTTTTGCGGACAGTTCCGGCCGCGTGGAATCCCAAGGTGTATAATTTTAGCATGAGGGGAATGCTTGTGTAGTAGTTGTCCATGTACATGTGCCTTCCTGAGTATGCATACAGAGCCGCAGCTGCAAGAAGTTCACGCTCACCAACGTTCACGGGGCCAGGGTTAGTATCCGTGTCAATCTTACCGGTATACACTGACGATACCAATGTGTAACCAGTCTGTGACTCAGCCAGAACAAAACACTTCAAACCGAATCGATGCCGTTTCATGGGCATGTATTGCTTGAAGCTGACACGACCTTTGTACTTGATGATCGACTCATCAAAGCTAAGTTCTTTATCGGGAGCATAGACATCCCGCCATTGGAGAGACACAAGCTGGAAAATATCTCTTATCTTGATGAGTCGGTCCGGGTGTTCCTTCTTTCCACTGAGGGGGTCTGTGAAGTGCAGCGTCCTGTGAATATCGTGCCACCTTTTCCTGGACATGGTTTCAGAAAAAAACGCGCATTGTTCGATAGGGTCCACGGACCAGTACGAGTAGAGATCCTGTTTCACGGACAACCCCATCGCGTATGTGACAGCACACCAGCGAAGAAATTCCGCAATATCGGGTGCTTCGTACGAGATACCCTCTTTCCCTGCAGCATACACACTCATGTGCCCAATGATCTGGGTGACCACCAGGTCGGTGAACATGCATCTGAAGATGTCAGTGGGGGAGGAATCCTCATCAAGGTCGTAGGACGGATTCGGTCCGGTCTTCTTGGCGTTGAAAGGGAATTCGAGGTTGGGCTCGACTTTGCTGCTCCACGACAAGGACTTGATCGCTGCACCTGCTGCCTTGACCGCAGCGCTCTCAGTATTCGGTGGGCGGCCTCGCGGTGCTGGGTTTGCGGGGGGCTTCTGTGCCGGTCCTTTTCGTGGTCGGCCGGGGCGCTTCGGTGCAGGCTTTGCGGAGGGCTTCGGCGCCTGTTCTTTTGGTGGCCGGCCGGGGCGCTTCGGTGCAGGCTTTGCGGAGGACTTCGGCGCCTGTTCTTTTGGTGGCTCGCCAAAAAAAATGTTCATAAAGTGGCCGAGATCACCGCTCTGAACCCGCGGGTTGGCCAGGAACACGACGTTGGCCGGGTGGGGTCGGTCTTCGCCTCGCTCGACTGAGCCGGTTCCTCTCAGCACGGCCCAGTTGTACAGCGCTGTGTACACTGTCTCCGGATTGGGCTGGAATCCGATACCGTGTTGGAGGCAGAAGCTCGATACCTGATAAGTGTCCAGCTCCGGTAAGCGTGCCACACTCCTGCAACGCACGTCGAAATGTTCGCGGGCGAAGCTGAGAATGTTCAATGCCGATGGCATCGCAAAACTTCCCTCCATCGCTCGCATGAGTGCGATGTACCCGCACTCCACCCCGCTCTGCTCGTCACGCAGCTGCAGTGTCACACCCCGGATACCGCCGAACTCACGTCGCGACCGTTGCCTGTCCCAGTTCCCGCAAGAGTCGACCACTGTCACCCGCCCAAGCGCGGTGGCGTCGAGATGATGCACTTGTTCGCGCACTGTCCTTCCCGACCTGTTGTTGTCGTCATCGTCATCCTCTTCCTCTTCTTCATCCTCTTCTTCTTCCTCGTCCTCTTCCTCTTCCACCTCTTCTGCTTCCTCGTTGTCCTCTTCTTCTGTCGACCCCACACTCTCCATATCCGTGGCCGCCCGCTTCCTTCCAGACATTTTGTACTTTTCACTGCCCAAGTTCCTGGATTGTTTCGACTGTTGATGACAAGGCATTGAAAAAGCCGGTTTTTCGGGGGTTTCCCCAATCTCGCCACTTGGTTTCAATCGTCATTGCTGACGAATTTTTGACATTCGAGGGCGGCAATGAAAAGATTTGCTCGAAATGGGTGAATTCCATATTTTTGGGAATTTTTTGGCGCCTCCTGAGCACCCCTACAGAAAAATCCAGATCAAACCGGACATATATGTCCGGTTGGTCGGAGTTGGGTTAAGGAATTGCCTTGGAATTGCCTTGTCGAAGACGTGGCAAGCTCTCTCCGTACAATGCGCTTGGCCTGACTAGCTGCTCCGAATTCCTGGTGCAAACACCCGTCATGGTCGGCAGTCGCCACCTGGTTCACAGGTTTGAGTCCTGTTCCGAGACTCGCTCGCACGGGAAAGTGACGCGAACCACTTGTCGCCGTGCATTGTTCGTTTGGACGCGGGATCCGTCGCCTTTGCATGCGCTGCACCGAGGCGCGTCATGCCTCGCACATCTCGCTGTCGCATTCACGGCTCGCCTCGCCGCTGGTCGGGATCGCTGACTGCTTGCCGCCCAGCGCTGTGGCGCTGGTGACATTGGCCACGTGCCCACAATACCATGCTACGCCACTGATCAGCGTCACCACGCTGGTGACTGCTCGTAGGGACTGGCTTTTCGCCAGTGCGCTGTTCCTGTAGGCATCGTACTGCGCTTTAACTGTACCTACTTGCGCACCGGTTTCCGCTTGGACCATGGCTGCGTTGCGTAACGCATCCGCGTCGATGTTCCTTCTCCGAAGCACGTGTTCCAGGTTGAACGAAAACCGCGGCGATAGGTCGGCCATGTTCGCCGTCGCTTGCAAGAAGTACGGTCGCAGGATGGAGTTGCACACGGCCGTCCCATTTACCGGGCCTATCACAACTTGCGAGTCGCCCCTGACCCTTACCGGCCCTTCCTCGTTCTGCGGCTGCTCCCTGAGCAGCTGTATGCCTGCAATCAATCCGTTAATCTCCACGTTGTTGGTAGAGGAATCTTCGCTTCTGCTATCTTCCTTCCGTCCTTGTACAGTACTGCTCCGGCCCCGGCTACTGCCAATGCAGTTCCGTTCTGAAGCTGGACACGTCGGTTCGCCACTTCCGGCAGTCGCATACCCGTCGTGATCTCGAAGTCAATGGCGAGCTCCATGAAAGTCACCACGTGCTGCCGACGTGCGCCCATCGAAGTCTGCTTAGCCACCAATGCATGGCGTTCCACAATTCGCTGATGTGCTTCCACTGCTGTGTGATCGTTTCGGCTTCGAGTTTTGGAATGCGGACCCTCCTCGGACTCGACATTCTCCACCCCCACGGGTATCGAGTTAGCCGATGGTGGCGAGATGTCTCCTGCTCCCTCTCATCCCGTATTTGCCTTGCGCGTAGCACGGCCAGGTAGAATCGCTGCAGCCTGCTCACGTATTGGCAAGCCTGGCTGTGGTCTAGTGGTACTGGCTGTTGGGCGGGATCCACGCCATGTTTGTGTAGTGGTGCGACGCCACATATACTCAGGCAATTTGCCCACGCTGTCCTGTGCACTGAGTCCATGCCGTGCTCCTCCCGTACGTCCTACAAGTGCGCCACGGTCTCCCTCTCGTCTGTGCTGCAATACGGGCAAGTTCCATTCTGCCCCGTCCAGCCCGTTGTCGCCACGGCTCCAGCTATGATGGACCGCAACATCCCCGGTTGGTATGCAGTTCGTGTGCGGGTGTGTGTGGAATTCAATTATGGGTAACCCCTGTTGCGGAATATAGCCCAGTGTGCGGATGTGTGTGGAATTCAATTATGGGTAACCCCTGTTGCGGAATATAGCTCAGTGTGCGGGTGTGTGTCGAATTCAATTCTGGGTAACCCCTGTTGCGGAATATAGCCCAGTGTGCGGGTGTGTGTGGAATTCAATTCTGGGTAACCCCTGTTGCGGAATATAGCCCAGTGTGCGGGTGTGTGTCGAATTCAATTCTGGGTAACCCCTGTTGCGGAATATAGCCCAGTGTGCGGGTGTGTGTGGAATTCAATTATGGGTAACCCCTGTTGCGGAATATAGCCCAGTGTGCGGGTGTGTGTGGAATTCAATTCTGGGTAACCCCTGTTGCGGAATATAGCCCAGTGTGCGGGTGTGTGTGGAATTCAATTATGGGTAACCCCTGTTGCGGAATATAGCCCAGTGTGCGGGTGTGTGTCGAATTCAATTATGGGTAACCCCTGTCGCGGAATATAGCCCAGTGTGCGGGCAGTGTGCGGGTGTGTGTGTGTGTATGTGTGTGTATATGGTGACTTGAGGCTCCGCGTGCGATGCGTGGCGCCGTGTGCTGGGCGCCACCCGATGCACACGGGGATTCGTTTGCGACAGCAAAACCTCTTCGGGTAAAGCGATGTGCGTGTCAGCCCACTCAGCCGTGTGGCTCTTTGTTTGTGCGTGCCGGGTGATCGTTTTCCCACTTGTACTTACCCTGTTGAGCCGGTCCATCCCCTCTTGATAGACCGTGATAGACCGAAGAATACAGCACCGGGCAATTCGGTGCTCTAGGGACTAGGGATGGACCTCATATACCGTGGTGGACCGTAATTCACTGTGATAAACAGCGGTAGGCACTTCGATGCAGTTTCAAGAGATAGGGACGGACCGGCTCACCTGTGTATATTCAGTAAGTTCTGATCAACCACCAAAACACGCTGCCCACGTCTTTTTAGCCTGCACAATACATTGAAGGGCAACCCGCAAGATTGTTGGTACTAAAAAGGACAGGTGCTTCGTTTGTGCGTGCCGAGTCGCCGGCCACCTTTGAGATTTCGCAACTAGCAGCTCCTCAAGTATTTCCTACAAAGCAGGATCTTTTGTTTGTGCGTGCCGATCCTTTGAGATTTCGCAACTGGCAGTCTCCTCAAGTATTTCCTACAAAGCAGGATCTTTTGTTTGTGCGTGCCGAGTCGCCGGCCTCCTTTGAGATTTCGCAACTGGCAGTCTCCTCAAGTATTTCCTACAAAGCAGGATCTTTTGTTTGTGCGTGCCGGTTGATCGTTTTCCCACTTGTATTTACCCTGTGCCATATTCAGGTGAGGAATTCTGATCAACCACCAAAACACGCCGCCTACATCTTTTTAGCCTGCACAATACATTGAAGGGCAACCCGCAAGATTGTCAGTACTAAAAATACTCGAGGGACTGCCTTGTGCTCATTTCGAAGGAGGCTAGAGGGGGAGAAAACAATACAACTACAAAGTGGGTCTTTTTTGTTGAACGCTTACGCCCGCCACTAAACCCAGGGTTACCTGTGTTTCGTGTGGGCTACAGCACATTTACCTCCTTTGATCTATCGCAACTGGCAGTCTCCTCAAGCATTTCCTACAAAGCAGGTGCTTATACAAAAAAAAACCCTTGCATACCCGCGTCACGAGACCGACTGTAGCGGCGGTGAGTTTGCTGTCATGGACCGCCTTCGCCGGCGCGAATCGGGCCTGCAACTTGCTGTTGCCGTCCATTTCGTTCGTTTCCCCTTCGTGCTTTCTTTCAGCGGACCCCGCTGGTCAGACACGTACTGCGCGACGCCTTCCTCTCTGCACCACTTTCAGCTCCGAGAACGAGCCGCGGGCATTTACTTTGTGTCGAGAGTGTGGAGTGTCCCCCTGTGATCTGCAGGGTGTGGGAATGAGCCGTCGGTTCAGCAAGCCAAAGGCGCGGCAACACGCTCGTTACATGACGGCACTGTTCCGCCCCTGGAAGTTCCGGGATGTGGGCAACGCCGCAATTGCAACGCCCGCAGCATGTGGCACCTTCTGGGAGGTGCTACCCTCTACACGTAGTAGGTGCACGTAGCAGCAGCAGGATGCATGCAGCGGTAGCAGTGTGTGTAGCAGCAGCAGCGCGTACTAGCAGTACAGCACGTAGCAGTAGCACGCAAGCATACGTATCCTCTACATATGTGTACGCATGCACACACCACCACGGTCTCACGGGCCCCTGCAAGTGGACCTTGCTGCAGCGACTGCAAGGTTCGGGATCCGGTGACACGGTGGCGGTACAGCTGTGCTCGCACGGTTCATAGCTCCAAGAGCCATCGCGGATTCAACCGACGTGGCTCTTCGAGGAAACACGGGGGGCACGGAGGAGATCAGCCTCAGAAGCTGGAGCTAAAGCTGGAGTTGAAAAAGCGGGTGCCACGGCCGCTGTTAGGATTTGGATTTACACGCGTGTTGGTCGTAGCTCACCCGATTTTCGGGTGTGGCTCGGACACGCCCTTTTTAACCCTAGCTTCCGAGGCTAGACTCCACCGTGTGGATGCCCCATTCCAGGAGACAGTGAGGGGGCTCAGCCCCGGAGAGCCTCGGAGAGGTCCAGTCGCCCACTTGCCCGTCCTTCCACGACCGCTGGTAGCCCATCGACAGGTCGAACAGCTCCCACAACCGCAGCTTTCGTAGTGGCCTGTGTCGTGTAGCGTGCTACCGCAAGCTGCAGATACCCTGCCCTGAGCTGCTATGTCGCGGCAGTCCTATAAATCCACCGCCGAACCTTTTCGTTCAAGTCCAGCTTTCTATTTTTGTTCAAGCTCAACGTGCGTTGGGGTTAGGTACCAGAGATACACCCCGGTGACCAGTATTGTCTTCCGTGCGTGTGCAATGCGACCCTTTCGGGGTGGCGTACGAAAGGCGAACTTGAATAAAAGACGGGCGGGCATCATTTCCTTGTTGCGGCTGTACCACTTCGCGCAGACGATGGCTGTCGTCTTTCGGCGCCCCTTCGTGTGTCCACGTCCACGATGGTATTGAACTGTAATGTATTGTGGGTAAATGTGCACACGTATTGCGCCTCACTCCAACAGGGTAGCCGCAGCGACGCGACAGAGATCGGTAATGGGAACAGGAACGGTGGTACGTTTGTGTGTGCAAAAAAGTCAAGCTAGGAAAAGGAGGAGGAGTAGTCGACCGCCGGGTTGGCCCCTGTCACGCGGCTGTTTTCGGGTACCGTCAATGGAGACACCAAAAACACAGCGCGGGCACTTGATGCTAGAAGACGGGTTTTCGCTGAAGCACAGAAACGTATTCCCCTCCAGGTGTCGAGGACACCCTCCCTCGGAACGCCACGGAAAGCCCTTGCCACTTGACGGCTGGACACTCGGGGCGGGGTACAAGGCAATCCCTTCGTAGATTCTTTGACGTGTCGGCAGATATCCTGTGTGGGTGAAGGCGGACGCCACATGAGTGCACGGGTGTCGACGTTTTTTTTGTGCGTTTCCGGCGATTGTTGTTCAGCCGGATTTGTTTCTTTTTTCTTTTTTAGCAGGTACCAGGGAGAGCCTGCTACACGGGAGCCGTTCACGTGTTCGGCGTACTGCAGAGCCACGGGCCTATGGGCCAAGTGGCTACCGATTTAAACTAAAGCAATCAAGGCGTGGCGCACCTTGGGGCTTGGCGCTTGCGTTGAACACAAGCTCGTCGAGATGGTCAGCCACAGGGCAGCGCGGACGGGGTTGTGGCACTGAGCTGCCTCCGACTCAAGCTTTGCAAGCTGTGGTTGACCGTCACGTTCCTTCACGTTCCTGGCAGAACGGGGCGCGCGCGAAGCGCACCCGCCCTGGCTGTTCGATTTTGCCACGGAATACTGAGGCCCCGGCTGCGTCCACCCGGCGCGCGAACCGACGCAAACGCGAAGAGACGAGCGAGGAGTCCCGACCATGGCTCCGGCCTGGAGGCCACACTTGTAGGCCGCCCCCGCGGCGGTGCAACCAACGCGTTCCATCTGCTTTAACGCAGACACGGAGTGTGCACAGTGCGTTGCTCAGGGTAGTCGAAGGCCTGACAAACACACGAATGCAACAAAATTACTACTGAGGCCGGGAATGCTCACCCCCCGACCCCACTGTACGCCCACTGTGCAAAGGAGCTAAGGGAGATGGAACCTTGTATCTCCTCCTGTCGCCCGTTCGTTCCGCTTCCGTTCGTCTTTTGCCGACGCCCGCGGACTACTCGACAGCTGGGCGCTCGCGCGGAACCAACGCGTTCCATCTGCTCTAACGCAGACACGGAGTGTGCACAGTGCGTTGCTCAGGGTAGTCGAAGGCCTGACAAACACACGAATGCAACAAAATTACAACTACTGAGGCCGGGAACCACTGTGCAAGGGAGCTAAGGGAGATGGAACCTTGTATCTCCTCCTGTCGCCCATTCGTTCCGCTTCCGTTCGTCTTTTGCCGACGCCCGCAGACTCCTCGACAGCTGGGCGCTCGCGCGGGGCAGCCGCCGGCGTCGTTTCCTTGTAAAGCACGGGGAGTAGCAGCTGAACCAAGACCTCTGGTTGAGCATGAGGTGGGCGAAGAATAACAGACGCCCTTCTCTCATTTTCTGTCCGTTCCGTCAAGGGGCTGCGACCCGGCCATTCTTACTGCTCGGCGTGCACCGGCTGGGGGTTCGTGCGCGGGGTCAGCAGGCTCATGATTTCGTATTCCGCGAACGCCTGCGTGCGTGTGATTTGTTTTTAGAGTGCAAGTTCGCTTAGACCCGGGGGGTTATAGTCTCCGGGTGACCACTGTCGTAAAGGTTCCTTTTAGGTATAGTATGTTAGTGTGCGTATCGTATCTGCTGTAGTGGCAGTACGTGTACTTGTGCGTGTATCGTTGTTGCCTATTGCCGACTACTTGACTTATTTTAGCTCGCGCTGTTATTTCCTATGTGTCTTGCCATTTCCATGGCTCTTGTGACCGACACCGAGTTCACATTCGCGTTTTTAGAGTTATAGTTCGCCTGAGAATCCGGGATTTTAGAGTCTCCGGGTGACCTTCGTCGAACGGGTTTTTTTAAAGCTAATACGTACTGGGTGGGTTTGGAGGGGCATGCATGGCTTCTTTCGTACACTTTACTTGCTTGCTTTGGCAAGTCAGGTTCGAAACAATTTGTGACCGACACAAAGATCTCGCCAGGTTAGGGGAGTGTTCTTGGGCTCCCCACGTCTTACAAGTTGATGAGAGTTCTTGTATAAGCATCTGCAGGGATAATTCTAATCCCCGAAATTCGGGAAAATCGTGGTTAAAAAGTCTGTAGCATGGCCGGAAAGACTTTCTTTCCACGTTGAGCGAGGTTGTAATCCTGGTTTGCGACCTTCGTGGGAGTGTTGCTGCTTCGACACTAGCCCAAATCCTGGACGTGGTTTCAGGTGGCAAAGTGGCAAATGATCATGATCAGAAAGTCTTACTGGGCGGTTCAATTTTCCTCACACATTGCATCTGGCTAAAAACAAATGAAGGCAGGACAGTACCTTGCCGCACGCCGCAATCCAGCCGGTCATCATGCACCACGATCCGCCGTACTTCGGATAGAACACTCCTGTCAGAAGGTGATTTCAGTATACACATATGTTTGTGCGATTTGGCCTGTACGCGTTCAGCAATTCAGGTTAAACCGCTGTCAACGTTCCTTTTTAGGCGTAGTATGCTCTCTGAAGGTAGTTACTGGTGGGATCGCTCTCTCAAGGCTCTCTCAAGCGATTTTCACTTTCGTTTGTGCGTACCGGTTGATCGTTTTCCCACTTGTATTTACCCTGTGTCATGTTCAGGTTGGGAATTCTGATCAACCACCAAAACACGCTGCCTACGTCTTTAGCCTGCACAGAAGGGCGACCCGCAAGATTGTTAGGACTAGAATACTCGCGGGACTGCCTTGTGCTCATTTCGACGGAGGCTAGAGGGGGTTTTGTTGAACGATTACGCCCGCCACTGAACCCAGATTCACCTGTGTTTCGTGTGGGCGTACAGCACATTTACCTCCTTTGAGATTGGAATACTGTTGCGATAGTGGGCCGTCAATGAGTACCACACTATGCCTTTGAGATTGGAATATTGTTGCGATAGTGGGACGTCAATGAGTACCACACTACGCCTTTGAGATTTCGCAACTGGCAGTCTCCTCAAGTATTTCCTACAACAAGCAAGTGCTTATAGAAAGAAGAAGAAAAAGGCCGCTCCTGGTCCAGGAACGTGACGGTCAACCACAGCTTGCAAAGCTTGAGTCGGAGGCAGCACAGTGCCACAACCCCGTCCGCTCTGCCCTGTGGCTGACCGTCTCGACGAGCTTGTGTTCAGCGCAAGCGCCGAGCCGTCTGTCAGGTGCTTATACAAAAAAGGAATACCGTTGTTCGGTCCGAGGGACAAGATGATGTGGTTCGACTTCGCGGCCAAGTACTGCGTCTTCGGCGGGCCCCACTCGACGACCTCGCCGGAGCTCGACCGCTTCGCCGTCGCGGTCATGCCCGCGATGTTGGCCGCGATGCACGCGGCGTGGGCGAACGCGTTCTGCGCCAGCTTGCTCTCCGGCACCGCCGCGACGTCGCCGCCCGCGAAGATGACCGGCTGGCACCCGCCGGAGAACGCCGCTACCTGCCGCTCGCCGGCCAGCGGGCTGTGAGGGTGCTCCGAGAGGTCGACCCGCAGGTATTCATCAACCTTCACGTAGCCGTTGTCGTCTAGGGAGTTGGCGAACCCTTCGTCCTGCAGCAGAAACTCGGAGTTCGGAGAGACGCCGGTGCAGATGAAGTCGATGTCGACGTCTCCCAGCGTCTCGATGAGGCCCTTCCGGGAGCCTTCCTCGGTGATCACCAGCCTGAACGTGCTCGTCCTCACGTCGCTGGAAACAACCCTCCTGTGCAGCAATACGTGGGCACCCTTCTGCTTGAGCCACGCCGCCGCCTTCTCGGACACACAGTCGGGTAGCGAGGACAGGATCTTGCCGTGGGGCTCCACGATGGTCACGCGTTTGTTGGGGTACTTGACGACGATCTCAGCGGCGAGTTCGACGCCGACCAAGCCGCCTCCGATGATCAGCACGTGGTCCGCCGCTTGCAGCTTGGCGTGGGTGGAGCGGATCGTCGAGTTCCGGGAGGGCAGGATGCTGTGCTCAGACTTGATGAGCTCCGCCTCGTAGCTGCTGCCAGTGCACACGACGAGGAAGTCGAAGGGTAGTGTCTGCTTCTCGAGCAGGACGCGGTCGATCGCCAGCTTCGACACTTTCTCGACAATCACACGCGTGTTCTGCAAGCAGAACGTGTAATCCCTGCGTGGGGGGAATCGTTGTTATTGGTGCTGGTTGGCGAGGAACAAGAAATATTTTTGCGGTGGTCTCCGTTGGTCTGGTAGTCGTTCTTTTTTACACCCGTTCTGGTTTCTACTCACTACTGTAGTATATTTGTTGCATTAGTGTGATTGTCAGGCCTTCGACTACCCTCTACGCACTACTGTACGTACTCTTTCACTCTTTTACTCACTTTGCCGGTCTTTGTGTGTGTCGTTTCTTGTTCTTCGCTTACACCACCGTGTGTTGTTTTCTCACTCAGGACTTTGACCTGTTGTGTTTGTGTGATTTGTCGTGCAGGGGTAGCCTCGCATGACCGCACGTCCGTTCAACACGTGGTTCGGTAGTTACAGCACTTGGGAATCCCGGTTCATTGTCTAGCAGTTTTTGTCGAGCATTTCCTTCCAAGCTGGCGCTTCTGCAAAAAAAAGATCCTGCGACCGACACCACGCACACATTCGTGGCCCTGGGTCGGCGTCGAACTCGCCGCTGAGAGGGTTAACTATCCTGGAAAGCTGCACTTTCTTCGTGTAGTAGGGTGTCTTGTGGATGTGTATGGAAAAAACAGGGGAGATCTCATTCTCTTGCATCGGGCCGTACCGTTAACCGCAATAGGTCTCTTAGGCTAAAAGCCTTTGGCCGACAGAACAAAGTAGGTAAGGGAAGTCGGCAAACTGGATCCGTAACTTCGGGAAAAGGATTGGCTCTGAGGACACATGCGGGATTGTCAGTGCGGGTTTAGGTCTGGGCTCAGATTGAAGGTGCTGTGAGAGGCGCTCTCGGGTGCTGCCCGCGGCTCCTGATTTCTTCCAGGCCTTCTTGCATGTTGGGCCCGCAATGAAGTGATCGTCGTGAAGTACCCAAACAACAAACGCGCGACCATCGTGGAGCCCCACGGCAAGATCCTGTCCTCGACTATTGCCCGACTGTGTGCCCGCGAAGGCGGCGGCTTGGCTCAAGCAGAAGGAGTCCACGTAGCCGCATAGGAGGGTTGCGTCCAGCGACGAGGACGAGCCCGAGGAAGGTTCCCGGAAGGGGTGCATGTTCCCACGCAGGGACCTGTACGTCCGCCGCTTGCAGCTTGGCGTGAGTGGAGCGGATCGTCGAGCTCCAGGAGAACAGGATACTGTGCTCAGACTTGATGAGCTCCGCCTCGTAGCTACTTCCAAACACGCTGCCCAGCGCTCTCTTTTCGTTCTTGCAATTCTTTTGTAAGACTGTTGATACGAAATAAGCGCCGGTCTCGGCTGGTTTTAAAAGCATGGGGCGGCGGAGAGGAGGGCACACCGATGGATGAATTTTTGGTAATCGGGGTCGACGATGGTCCTCAGCACAGACGGGGTGTTCTCGAAGTAGTCCTTGGAGTCGACGAGGGTCACGTCGTGGGTCATCTGCAGCTTCTGCGCGACGCGCACTCCGCAGTACCCGCCCCCGAGGATGACGACGCGGGGCAGCCCACCGGCGTCCTTCGACGGGCCATTCGGCGACGTGAGCGGGGAAGGAACCCAGCGGGCAGGGGACAGCGAGCGGGATGATGGCAGCTCGCTGATCATCTTCCCGAGCTCCTTGCCCCAGGCCGCGGCTTCGAGGCTGTTCTTCGCCTTCCACCTGACGTCCGCGAAGCAGGAGTGCGGGTGCGCCAAGGTGATCCACCCGTCTGCGACGGCGACCGAGAACTGCGACAGGCAAACCCCAATGAAAGGCCGGGTCTGCATGACCTCCTCCCGGCTGCTGTACACGCACAGCAGCCCGGTGTCGGTCACCATGCCCCACCGGTGCTGGCCGGCGGCGGGGAACTCGCCCATTTCGGCCACGAACGGGTGACGCAGCAGCGGCATGCCGCCCTTGCTGTCGTTCTTCTCGGGCGCGTGCAGCCGCCAGAACTGCTTGGGCGAGTCGTCGAACCGCATGTCCGACGGCTTCCAGTGGCTCACCCGCAGCAGCAGGCCGGCGTCGACGAGCTTCTGGCAGAGCCACACGACGTACCCCTTCGTCGAGAACTTAAACTGCCGGGTCCTGTCCAGGTAGTACATGACCTCCTCCACGACTTCCCCGGCCACGACGCAGTCGGGATACCGGCGGAACCCGCTCCACCGGGGCCCGTGCTGCAGCCGGTCGCTCGACGCGAGGTAGGTGACGACGTCGTCGAGTAGGTCCCACATTGTGCCCCCCTCGCCCCTTCCCCCACCACCTCTCCCCCCCTTTCCGGTCCTGGCATGCTTGTGTGTGTTGTCTCAGCAAGAGGCTGAAACCCTCTGAGAAACTCCGTGACTCTCTCGATGACAACGCTTGGCGGTTGTCCGGGTCGAGCTTGAGAATAATCCCCAGCTACTCGAAAAGATGTTCTGGGACGCCGGTGACACCACTGAATGCTTGATCGCGACGAGGCAAACAACGTTTCAGGCCGGCGTCGACGTGCTTCTAGCAGAGCCACACGACGTACCCCTTCGTCGAGAACTTGAACTGCCAGGTCCTGTCCAGGCAGTAGTAGTTCCAAGGCTTCCCCGGCCACGACGCAGTCGGGATACCGGCGGAACCCGCACCACCGTGCTGCAGCCGGTCGCTGGACGCGAGGTAGGTGACGACGTTGTCGAGTAGGTCCCACATTGTGTCCTCCCCTCGCCCCTTCCCCCACCACCTCTCCTCCCCTTTCCGGTCCTGGCATGCTTGTGTGTGTTGTCGCAGCGAGGCGACAACGCCCCTAGAAACTCCGTGACTCGATGAACGCTTGTCGGTTGTCCGGGTTTAAGAAAAGCCCCCAGCTTGCTTGAAAAGGTGTGTTCTGGGACACCGGCGACACCACTGAATATTTGATGACTTCCTACCCGCATGCAGTCGTCGAGGCAAACAACGATTCCGATGAGCATCACTTCTTTTCCGGGCATGCTTGGAGAAACTTGATGCAATGCCTCCTGCGCATCAGTGGTCGGAGCAAGAATCACCCCATTTGCCAATAATTCCCTAATTCCCTCGTCGGGTGCCGCAGCAGCGGCATGCCGCCCTTGCTGAGAACTTGAACTGCGGGTCCTGTCCAGGTAGTACAAGACCTCCTCCAAGGCTTCCCCGGCCACGACGCAGTCGGGATACCGGCGGAACCCGCTCCACCGGGGCCCGTGCTGCAGCCGGTCGCTGGACGCGAGGTAGGTGGCGACGTCGTCGAGTAGGTCCCACATTGTGTCCTCCCCTCGCTCCTACCCCAACCACCTCTCCTCCCCTTTCCGGTCCTGGCGTGCTTGTGTGTGTTGTCGCAGCGAGAGGCGACAACCCCCCTAGAAACTCCGTGACTCGATGAACGCTTGTCGGTTGTCCGGGTGGACCAAGTTTAAGAATAGCCCACTGCTTGCCTGAAAAGGTGTGTTCTGGGGCACCGGTGACATCACTGAATATTTGATGACTTCCTCCCCGCATGCAGTCGTCGAAGCAAACAACACACACATTTCCGATGATCACTTCTTTTCCAGGCATGCTTTGAGACACTTGATGCAATGCCTCCTGCGCATCATTGGTCAGAGCAAGGGTCACCCCATTTGCCAATGATTCCCTCGTCGGGTGCCGCAGCAGCGGCATGCCGCCCTTGCTGGCGTTCTTCTCGGGCGCGTGCAGCCGCCAAAACTGCGGGGGCGAGTCGTCGAACCGCATGTCCGACGGCTTCCAGTGGCTCACCCGCGGTCCTGGCATGCTTGTGCTGTCTCAGCGAGACGCGGAAGCCCCCCTAGCAACTCCCTTGGGGCAGAGTGGATCCTTTATGGATCCTTTGTGGTTCCCCCAGTGGTCGCCGACTGTTTGTTGGGACATTCTCCGGCCGCTTCTTCAACCTGCACCGATCTAGTTTTGACTGGTGCAAGTCTTCTGAGACTTATTGTGATTGTTCCCGATGCTTCACGGCTTTATCACGTGGGCGGCCCTGAGATTACCCCTCAGGTGACACCACTTTATCTTTAGCCATGATTCAACTCTCTTCGTCGCATCCATGCGGGTAATTGTAGCTACATGGAGTCATGAAAAATGCCCACGTGAAGCGAACCGGTGAAAAGGTGGGTAACAATAGTAGTGGTGCTTGCTTCCTTTTAGTGCTAGTCGGGCTGGTTTTGTGGCTGTTTTTTCATGCATACATGTTCAGGAAAGGCGTGCAGAATCAAGGTGCGACGAGACACAACGACCGACGGCAGTCGTGGAAGGGCATTAAAAGATCCGAAAGCTTCCACACGGGACGGCGTTCAAACTTCGAGTGGGGATCGAGTGGGAGAGAGGGGAGAAAGAGGTGCTTCGAAGGTGTGTACACAACAACACGGTGTCCCATCTGCGCCGTGTTTTAAGCCACGGACACCCTAAACGGGCCATCATCAGCGCGAGCCCGAGTGCGTGAGTTCTGGTTTGTCAGGCGGCTGTTCCCAGCTCGTCACAGCCGGGGCCACCCGTGCCACGAGAGCGTGAGGAAGTCCACCTCAGAGAGAAGAGACCGCTCCAATCGTGTCCGAGCAATCAGTAAAAAACGCGGGGGGGGTCTCAGTTTAATATGGGGGGTGGGGCGGTGAAAGGCAGACACAGAAGAAAGATACTGCAGGGTTGTTCCCGGAATCAAAAAGAGGGGTGCGGTGCGGGACGCTTTTCTGCAGCTTTTCATGATACTGCAAATGCAATAGCAAGTGCAATAGCAAAATGCAATAGCAAAATGCAATAGCAAAATGCAATAGCAAAATGCAATAGCAAAATGCAATCACAAAATGCAATAGAAAAATGCAATAGCAAAATGCAATAGCAAATGCAATATGGTGTTGGACTTTAACGCAATTTCGACTAAGAAGTGGCACCTGCATGCCTCCCCTTCTCTCTCGACCATCTACGAGCATTTTCAGAGAATCGGGATAAACGTTTGCAACGAGGCGGCCTCCTCTGAGTACTTTCTGCAAAGTGGGTGCATTTTTGCAAGCACTCGGAGGCAGCCTGCGCATGCGTTTGACCCAGGCAGTGGAGAAAGCAATACAACTACACCCGGCGCTAAAGATACTCTCCTCACTCCCGTTAGATGAAGAAAGCAGGTTTGAAGGAAGGGCGCACAAGTGAGTTGAGGAGGTGACGCGGCATCGTCAGCGAAGGGTAAGTGTCGGCGTCTTCGGACAACGTCCTTGCTCCCGCTGGCCTGACGTGGTTGAACGCTCGCAGGCTCATGTCAGACACAGCGATCTTCTACTACCAGTCTTGAAACACGGACCAAGGAGTCTAACACGTGTGCGAGGCTTAGGGTGTCAAACCCACAAGCCGCACTGAAAGGGAGATGTACCAATCCAGCCGCTGAATTCAAATGCCCAGACAACCACCGCTGTGCGGTATCAAAAACTGACCGGCTGTGTGGCCAGGTCGGTCGTGTTCGCAAATGTTTGTAGGGGGAAGAATGTAAAGTTCGAAGAAAAACAGAAGACGGGAGGAGTACGATTTGGACGTTGGCTTGAAAGGACCGGCTACGACTACGCTGGAAGAGAACCCGTACACCACGAGATATGGAAAAGTACTCTTACTCGGGCGGTCCAATTTCGTCCACATTGAATGTGGCTAAAACAACTAAAGAAAGGTGGAGGAGCGTTGGATTGCTTGTGTTTTTTCTCTTTTTTTTTTTTGTTTCGGCGACATGGCTTTCTTTGCTTTATTTCGTGTTCCTCGTTTAGCAGTTATGGTTTTCAGAATCAAGTCCGGTATTGGAAAAAAGAAGACTAGTATTTTCATTGGATTCAGTTGTTTCGTGCAACCGTTGCGGGGGATAAATGGAGGGGGCAAGGTTGCGGGGTGTTGGGAAGGGCTCAACGGGAATATCGATATAAATTGGCTACTTAGATGGCAGTTAGGGGAAGTTGCGCATCGCCGATAACTGCTTTTATAGTAGGCCGGGCTGAAAGCCCGAACGTCGGGGGGAGAGAAAGAAACGCCCGTAGAGTTACCAGATTCCGCGAAGAAGGCACAAAGAAATGGGACCGGAAACGAACGCCGCACAGAGGCACAGAGGAAGTGGTGTTTCAGCGGAAAGAACCCTCCATCCAACGTTTCCGTTCGGACATTCTTCTGAAGTTTTCAAAAGAAATGCGTAGTTTTGTTTTATTCGTCTACTTGTTTGTTGTCGACAACATATTGTGGTTGAGGTGTCATTCAGATGTAGATCTAAAGCCGCCCACGTCAAATTTTGTTTAGCATTGAGTTCTTTTAAGTACATGAACCACATGGATTAGCATGCACTGTTAAGCAGCGGCTGCCCAAACTTGCCTTGACACCTATTTGATGCAAGGGAAAGGAGAAAGTTGGAAGCTATTGTATTTTGAAAAAGCAAAAAACTCCGAACGGCGGCTTCGCCAGGTGCAACCCCTTCCGGACGTCGGACGTCCAGCGATCCCTCTCGCCACTACCCTTGCCCTCCAACCACTGCCCAGGCAGGTGTGGCTGGAGTCCCCCTACGCGTAGTGGTTCCTGCAAATGCGGACCTTCTAGTCTTCTTCGTGGACTGCGTCGTAGTCCAGCCTGCAGCTCTTCGAGACGCGAACCAGCGTCTTTTTGGTGGTCGGGTCCGTGATGTGGATTTCACCGCGCAAGCCGTAGACGACGCCGTCGTCGGCGACCAGGGCGTACAGACCAGCCTCAGGGGTGGCCTCGAGCTCAGGTTCGGGCTTTTTCTCCCTCCTCGCCTGGTGGCCCGCGCGGCGGAGCCCGCTGGGGAATAGGTACCGGCACGAGAACGGGATCTCCCGTTCGCCGTCGGTGCAGACCCTCGAGTACCACTTCTGCGCGCCGGTCTTCTCGCGGGAGACGACGACGTAGTACGGGCTGAGGTCGACGGGGTGGTCCACCGACAGCCACAGGACACACTCGCAGCCCGGGCCCACGCCCTGCTCGTCGCTCGTCTTCCCGGCGATGCCGTCGGCGTACGATCGGTGCGCTGTGTCGAGGGGCCCGTTTGCCGCGGCGAATTCGACGTACGTGTTGTTAGCGTTTGGTATTGAGTCTATTCTGGTTTTTTGCCTGGGCATGAAATCAGGGCATTAGCTTGGTCTCCGGCCCATTTTCCAAATTTGGACCGCTGACGGCTTTATGCGTCCTCACTCAGGGGTCAACACAGCGCGACGCGACGTATCTCCACGACAATGCTGGCCCTGGGTGCCTCGGACACATTGCACATTGGCCACCGGCCTGGGTGATGTGTGGAGTGCCATTTATTTTCGTCTTTTTCCCCGCCGGCTTTTCCAAATTCGGACTGACAGTCCAAATGTGGATATAGAAGCCAATCCCCTGCATGAAGAAATAAGGGTAGTTCAGGTGATTCCTACCGTTTTTTAAGGGGTTGGTTGTGAGCCATGGCAGTGCTTCGCACTGCCATGGCTGAAGTCATTCTGTACCAGAGACCGGAGAGATGCCTTGCCGTGACGGTCAACCACACCTTGCAAAGCTTGAGTCGGAGGCAGCACAGTGCCACAACCCCGTCCGCTCTGCCCTGCGGCTGACCGTCTCGACGAGCTTGTGTTCAGTGCGAGCGCCAAGCCCCAAGGTGCGCCAAGCCTTGATGCTTTAGTTGGAGGAAACAACAAATTATGCTCTCAATTTGACGGTTGACGGTCAGTGCACTGTTTGTAAAGTCGTGGAAGCCGCAAGACGACCGCGCGATTGTTGGTGCTGAAGAGAGCAAACTGTTTTGTGCGCGAGTAGTTGTAGTTGTATGTATCGTCTGCCGGAGAAAAAGATTGGCTCTGACAAGGACACATGCGGGATTGTCAGTGCGGGTCAGGTCTGGGCTCAGATTGAAGGTGCTGTGAGTGGCGCTCTCGGGTGCTACCCGCGGCTCCTGATTTCTTCCAGGCCTTCTTGCATGCTGTGCCCGCAATTAAGTGTCAGCTTGGAACTGTTACGAACAAGAGGAATCCAGCTGGCTAATTAAACCACAGCATTTCGCTTCATCAGCGGTGGCGAGTGGAATGTGACTTCTGCTCAGTGCCCGGAATGTCAACGCTGAGAGATCAAGCCAAGCGCGGGTAAACGGCGGGAGTAACTATGACTCTCTTAAGGTAGCCAAATGCCTCGTCTACTAATTAAAGACCCAGCCGAAGACCGCAGGCGCAGAGAGGGCAGGTCTTCTTGGTGTGCACTCAGCCATCACAGGGCCCCAGAATTCGCCACCCTGGCGCACTTTCGCAACGAAGGCGCGCGCAGCTAGAGTGTATGTAGGCAATTCCGCACAACAGCTGCATCAGACGCCTTGATCCGAGTGCTCGCTAGGGAAGGTGGCGCTTTGTTCACAAAAAAGAAATACTCGAGGGGCTGCCTTGTGCTTACTTCGAAGGAGGCTAGAGGGGGAGAAAGTTGTTGAACGCTTACGCCCGCCACTGAACCCAGATCCACCTGTGTTTCATGTGGGCTACAGCACATTTGATTTAGCACGGCACGCTGCTATCCGACACTTTTTGATACATACAAGCAAGCTTGCTACCATAAAACAAACGGACACCTGCATCGTTTTGCCCGCTTCGTCCCGTAGCGTGACTCGGCACTCGACGAGGCCTGTGTCGATGTTGTGCGAGCTCTCAAGGAACCGATGGTGGATGCGGTCACGCAGGTCGCCCCCGTGATACGGCACCACGCCTGGAAGAGCCTGCCGACCCGTGAAGTGAACCTCGCACGACGTGTGCTTGTCCACCTCGAAACTCGACGCGTCTTCGTCTTTGTGCACGTTGCCCCCGTACGAAGGATACCCAATAACCGTCGGCCGTGCGTCCCCCTCAGGTACAAACTTGGTCCAGTTCCCCGTCTTGCCGTCTTTGTATTCCATCGCGAAATCAGTGACCGACACGCGCGAGTCTGTCGGGTTCGTGACGACGAGCTTCGGCGTCGTGAGGAATTGGTAGGCAACCGGAACGCTGGCACGCCCCGAGTTCGAAATCAAGGTCTTCCCCTCGGCGCGGATGGTGAGAACAGAGTCGCCCGTGGCGACGGGGTCTGTCACAGCGGGCTTCGCCTTCGGCGCGAGGTTGTCGATGGAGTGGCAGTCGCCTTCCGTGACAGGGGCGGGGAGAGCGTACTTGGACGTGTCGGGGTTCCACCGAGCGGAGGTTGGCGTCGTGACGTCGCCTTTCTCGAACCGGTCTCCTCTTGCGCGGAAGTGAACGGTGGCTTGCTGTCTTGGGAGACCTTCACGCGGAGTTTGATGCCCTTAATCTTCTTCGCGGTCTCGTCGAGGACCCACTGGGCGTCCGAGAAGTAGGGTTCGTCGTTTTCGTCGAAGTCTTCGTCGTCGGGCTCTCTGTGGATCAGCGTTGAAGCAGCGCCGGAGGCAATCTGCTTTTCGAGCTCTTTCACCTCCTTCGCGGTGAGTGCGACCGCCCAGATGACCGGGGGGGTCGCGCGAGTTGTCGAGGGATTTCACCGTCGTGTCGACGAACTTCAGGATCTGCACCGCCGGCGTGTCGCTGTCTTCGCCGGGAGCGAGCTCCCCGACGCCGACAGTGACGGACAGTTGCGCGTCGCAGCCCTGCCCTTTGGCCTTCCGGTCCCAATCGAACTCGCGGACACACGTCCAGAACTCTTGGATCTTCCGGTTTCGGTCGTTTCCGTGCGCCTTCCGGCGCGTCCACGAGTCGATGGCCTCGAGCGCGGCCGTCATGTCCTTCATCGTCGCCGCCATCAATGGTATTTGTCTCGCCCTCTCTCTTTTTGCCTGAAAGAATTCACTGTATTAAGCCGCTCCGTCCCTATCTCCTGGAACTGCATCGAATTGCCTGCCGCTGTTCATTGTAGCGAATCGAGGTCCACCACGGTCTATCAGGTCTATCCCTCTCCCCTGGAGCTGCATAGAATTGCCTGGAGCTGCATAGAATTGCCTGGAGCTGCATAGAATTGCTTGGATCTGCATAGAATTGCCTGGAGCTGCATTCTTCTGTCTATCACAGTGGACGAGGAGCGAACCCCAATCTCGAGAGCGAAGACGAAGAAGCGACGATCAACCTCGGCAACACCGCGGAAGACGACACGGTCATCGCCCAAGCGCCGCCGTCAGGAAGCAACCAGCGACGCGCAACCGATGCACCTACTGGACGAGCAATCGAAGGGGAAGCGCGTCACCAAACGCGCGCCTGAGCGCGACGATCAAGACGAGCTTAGGAGGCGAAAGCATGACACATCACGTGCGAAGAGATAACCGCGCCGTCGGCGATGCAGATTATCGCCACAGATTCTTTACATTCTACCCCAAATGAGGCAGCAGGACACCTTGTCCAGGTGGGCAGCGTCACCTCGCCGTTGCGAGCTGATTGCCGGTTGGATGCGGGCAACTGCACCTTTGTACCACCGACACCCTCTGGGTGCTACCAGGTTCAGTCCGTCCTTGCTGAAAAGACGACGCTTTGGGAGCACCTACGCGGGTTGGATACGAAACACGTTTGCTTGTGGCTTGGCAAGTGCAGCAATCCCGCAGCAGGGTGTGATGGGCACTTCTCTGGAGAGCTCACGCGCTCAAAATTCGACTTGTGTGCGGCGCAGTAAACTGCAAGCAAGGGTGGGGTTGGGTAGTCTTTTCTTTTGGGCCAAGATGGTTTTGATGGAGAGTGTCCCCATTGTACGCAGTAAGTCTCGTCCTGATCACACTGGTCGAGCGGCGAACAGAGAGCTACGCAATTGCGGCACGCTATTTCTGCAACGCTCGCCTTGAAGATGGATAGCAACAATCGTGTTCAAGGTCTCGTGGTGTCACGCCAAGCTGAGGCATAGTGCGTTGCTCAGGTAGTCGAATGCCTGACAATCACACTAGTGCAACAAATTCGCCGGGGGCAGTGAAGTAACGAAGCCCGCGAACGGTGGGTGGTGACCCCTCCGAACAGCCCCCTGGCCCTGGCCCACGCCTGATGACGCAACTCCTTAACCCGGGCGGCGGCGCTTTGGCATGAGCCAGGAACCTCAAGGAGCAGCGCGAGAGGCATCATCCACGCTTCAAAGGCCCACGCACACTAATGCAACAAATTCACAGCTGATGTCGGCGGGAGTCAATCGTCGCGATATGTAAGCACTGAGAACGGAGAGCTCGAAGTGGGGTTTCTTGTCGCACAAATATGAACTTGGAGAAACACAGAGTACAAAAGCCGACTTCATCTCGCATCTTCTTCTTCTTCTTCTTTAAGACTGGAATCGGGGGTGCGGGGAGTCCTGACAGCGAGGGCAGACCTGAAGAAGAGATTTCACCCTGAGCCCAGTGCTGTAGAGAGGGTGGCAACACCTTGGACGGTGGACGATAGACGACAGGGAACGTGAGTGGGGGGGTTGCGATAACGTGCTTGGAATGGTTCCGTGCTCAACACCGCACTGGTCCCGGCTGCGCCGTGTTTCAGTCCTTCAAGCAAGGACACATAAGGCGGGCGGACTCATCAGCGCGGAACCTGAGACTGCAGTGCGCGTCTGGTTTGTCAGGTGGCTGCTCGTAGCTCGTCACAGCCAGGACCACCCATGCTACGAGAGCACAGGAACATCCGTCCCGAGGATAATGCCCTTACTCCCGTGTGCGAGATCAGTGCAGGGCATACTGAGGAGTCCCCGAACGTACTATTATCCCACCAAGTAAATGATTGAGAGGGTGCACTCCACGTGCCAGTGAAAGTCTAAGACGCGACCGAGAGAAGCAGGGTCTGTCCTGGGCGTGTGCGCCAATCAGTAGGCCAACCATTTTGATCGACTCCAGTGGCATGCGAAAGATCTGGAGTGAGTCTTTCTGTGCAAGCCATTTGGAAAACGGAAACAGCAGGACGAGTGGCCGCCGCAGATTCGCGGGGAACAGACTCGAGGGACTGCCTTGTGCTTACCGAGAGGGGGAGAAAACAACACAACTACAAAGTGGGTCTTTTTTGTTGAACGCTTTCGCCGGCCACTAAACCCAGATTTACCTGTGTATCGTGTGGGCTACAGCACATTTACCTCCTTTGAGATTGGAATATTGTTGCGATAGTGGGGAGTCACCGGCATGCCGATGAGTACCGCACTACACCTTTGAGATTTCGCAACTGGCAGTCTCCTCAAGGGTTTCCTACAACGCAGGTGCTTACACAAAAAAACAACCACCCACTGCAGGCTCAACAACACTCATGGTCTAACCTCCTCCAGGCACGTTCCCGCACACCAGAGACGATGATCCTGCACACACGGCCGGAGGAGAGGGTACAGAGCAGCCAAGGCCCGCAAGTGTACGTTACTCCAATGCACGGTACAGAAGGTGAACAGTCCCCAAGGGCGGCGGGGTACCCGATCAAATAGTCCGGTTGGGAGGACATAGACTCGGCCGCTTCGAGCCCTTCTCTGTACAGTGGAGCTCGGCGAGTGTGAGTGTTGTGGGCCAATCGAGTTTGCCGTGGGCCTCTGGGTACCGTTTTTCTTCCTCTTTCTGACTGTCGTTTGCTGGGACGACGTTTCTGTGCGAGCCATGCTGGCTTGTTCCCGGACCCGTGGGACCAATACCGAATGCCCAAAGGTCACCTCAAAATGGTCACACCGTGAGACTGCCAGTGACATGCGGGTTTGGACAGGTTTCGGGCACTGTCCACAATACTAGAGGGGGGGGGGGGGGGGATTTTATTTCCCTTCTCTGGGCCCGCTAGCACCTTTTAAGAAGGCCGCGAGAGTCGGCTGAGCCGGGAGCTACCGGGGAAGGTGTGCATGTGCTTAGGTATTACAACCTGGTTCGATTGCGGGATAATAAAACCTCGGGGATAAAGCCTGCGTGTTTTTCCCGTTCGAGAACATTTCCGGAGTTGGGGCTTGCACTGATAAACGAAGCAACGGACGATCAGCATCAACTGACCAAAGGTGATGAAAATGACAAGGCAAAAGTTTCTTGTTCTTCGCGTGTACAGGGTATAAACCTCTCTGGGGGAGGTTTTCCTGTATTAGCACTTTTTTCGTTGGCTTCGTTTTCTCTTTCATGTGCAACCGTTGTTCCGGAAATGTTCCCGTCAGTACAGATGTACTATTAAGAAAAAAAAACTGTTGTTTGGTTCCGTGGTGGCACAACAACGACACTACTGCTGCCATTGCACCGCGCGAATTGCACGCGCAGGGCACAGAAATACTCGACGTAGCTGCTTCGACTCCGAATGGAAGGGGGGAAATATAGAGGTAAGGGGCAAATACAATACAAACACAATCTGATTTGTTCTTCGCTTACACCACCGTGTGTTGTTTTCTCACTCAGGACTTTTGACCTGTTGTGTTTGTGTGATTTGTCGTGTCGGGGTAGACCCGCATGACCTCACGTCCGTTCAACACTAGTTACAGCACTTTGGATCCCTTCTGTTCTTTGTCGGGCAGCATCGTCGAGCATTTCCTTTCAAGCTGGCGCTTATGTAAAAAAGAAAACAGGGGGAAGAGGGAAGGGAGGGTGGCAGTTGTACTCAACACCAGACCGGGTCGAGGGAATAGTTGAGTTGCAGCTCTTGACAAAGATAGATGGAAAAAAGAAGGTGTTTTTATTCTTCGCTTTTTCTCACGAACGGAGGGGTCGGTCCTGCTTTTGGCTTTGTAGGTTCTCCCGACTCCCCTATTCGTGGTCAGCACAAACTCAAGAGGTCTAGTCAACTATTCCCTGCGGTATTGGCATACTTTCAAAAAAACAAGTATGCAATGGTGCGATCCGCGCCCTTCCAAGGCACCCGGCAAGAACCCCGACGCGAACCTGGCAGGAACCCGGCGCAAAGCCGGCAAAACCCCCGAAACTGATGACACCGTGGAATCTGGTACTTTCCGGCGGATTTCGGTCGGTCAGGTCTGCATCCGAATCGTGGCCGGGGTTACCGTGGCCGTTTGGTACCTTGATTGTGTCCGGCTTCGACGAGGCTCCGATTCTCCGGCACGCCGCCAGTCAGCCGCCTGCCCCGCACGCCGGCCGCCGCCCCCGGGGACCTGCGGCTGGCAGTGACAGAGTCAGCTGCAGGTTGCACCATGGCGGAGCTGCTCGAGAAGCGCCCAACGGCGCCGTGGTCGTGCCGAGGCAAGATGCAAAATACTCGAGGGACTGCCTTGTGCTCATTTCGACGGAGGCTAGAGGGGGAGAAAACAATAACAACTACAAAGCGGGTCTTTTTTGGTGAACGCTTACGCCCGCCACTGAACCCAGATTTACCTGTGTTTCGTGTGGGCTACAGCTTATTTATCTCCTTTGACATTGGAATATTGTTGCGATGGTGAAAAGTCATCGGCATGCCGATGAGTACCACACTATCGCAACAATATTTGAGATTTCGCAACTGGCAGTCTCCTCAAGCATTTCCTACAAAGTAGGTGCTTGTACAAAAAATGAAAGCCCGGTCCCTTCAAGGACAAAGTGGCCGCCTATACCGATCAAGGTTGCGAGTACATATGTGTACGCCTCCGGGGTTCTTTTGCTTCTTTAAAAAACACAAAAACACTGCAAACCGCGGCACGAACACAGTTGGATGAGGCCAACATTTGGAAGCTAGTGTCAAAGCCTGGTTGTAGGTCCTGGAATGAGCCTCGGTTCATCCGGACAACAAAAGCATCACGCGCCAGGTACCTTTGGTTGCCTTCACGCCGTTTTGAGTGCAAGGCGGCCTCACCGGCTCATATTCCATTGCAGGACTGGCGTCCTTTCGAAAGACCGAAATGAGTGCCCGCCACGTGGGGCAGCCGAGACGACGAAGATACCACTCGGCTCCCCTTTGCGCGTCAGAGCACTCGAGAGTAAATGAGGTTTCCTTTATATTTTCGTTTTTTTTTTCTCTGTGTGTTTCTTCTTCTTTTCAACTTTTTTCTCGTTCCGCCGGAATTCGCTCAGCCCCGCACCGCAACGTTGCAGTGATGTGTGTTGGTCTCCAGTATGGTGGATTGGCGGGGGTCGTTTGCGGTTTCCCTTTCCGGATTGCTTCCTCGGTTTTGGAACATGTTGCCGATTGGTATGTCTGGCATCTTCCTTCTTCGCCTTCTCTCACGTAGGTTTCCCCCTTTGCCTCTACAGTTCTCGTAGTTCGGAATCTCCATGTCATGTGGAACACGCACAGGCATGTACGTGCTCTTTCACGATCGCTAATTTGCGTGGACTGTCAATACTTGCTTTACTTCGGGGGGGGGGGGGGGGGGTTTCTGCTCTTCGTATTGTCTGACGAGCACTGCCTAGAAGAAAGGGGAAGTAAGAACACGTCTTTGTAACTGATATCACTAGCGCAAGGGAATGTTGAGCGACTGCCTTAACCCGGGGAAACGAGCTTGGGCGAGGTCACCTTCAAAGATTTGACTGTTTCTTTGAACCAACCACACCCTGAAGGCTGTGTAGAGTTCTCTAATCGACTTTCGTGGTGCATCAACTCCCTCAGTGAAACTGTGAGTGGGTTGCTGGGGCGACAACTCATGCCCCCCCATCGTATTTGCACGAGTGGCAGCTACTTCGTATATTTCCTACAATGCAGCTCACAAAAGACAGGCGCATTGTTTGGTGTGTACGTGCCGGTTGATCGGTTTTCCCACTTGGGTTTTACCCTGTTTACCCTGTTTCAATTTCAGGCTTAGGAATTCTGATGAGCCACCAAAACACGCTGGCTGCGCCGTTTCAGCCTTCACTAGGCAACCCGCACGATTGTTTGCACTAAAAAGAAGAAGGTTGGAGGACGGTTTGAAGATAAAACAGTGAGGGGGGTAATCTCAAGGCCGCCTACGTGATAAAGCCGTTAAGCAGCGGCTGCCGGCTTGTCCCGTAAGAAAAGCAGGGATGCCGCGCTGGTACCATGCCACGAAGAGTCAGCGTGTGTTGGTTGAATAGGCAGCGGTAGAGGAGGGGGATTTGCAAGAGAGTGTGCTTGGAATGGCATGAGCTCAACGCCGGGTCCTGTCTGCACCGTGTTGCTGTCCTTTAAGCCGACACAATAGGCAGACCTTCGTCAGCGCGGAACCTGTGCGTCTGCAGGGACAGGACAGCGGCGTGAGCCTGACTCGCCCGGCGGCTGTTCGCAGCTCGTCACAGCTAGGACCTGCTACGAGAGCCACAGGCCAAGCCGGTGGAGGGGGGGGCGGGGTCCGGTGAACTGACAACAAACCCCCTTTTCGCGTGTGCCTCGGGCACACCCTCTTTAACTCCAGCTTCTGAGGCTGGACCTCACCGTGCAACTCGCTGGGAGGAGGGAGAAGGATGGGGGTCCTGGGAGGTCAGACTATATCTTGATCGGAAGGAGGCCCCCCCCCCCCCCCATAGGGCAGTGATCGTGGCAAACGCTGAACGTTTGAACGCTTGACAAACGTTTGCGTTTGCAAGATTCATGTCAAACGTGTATCAAACGTGAGTGAGGCGCAGGCTGCGCCTGCAGTGGGGATCCGAGTGTGGGGTCGCAGCCACGAGGGCAGGATCGTGATGCTCCGGGGCCCCACAAAGTGGGAGGGAACACTTGCTGGAGGCTAGGATCTCCCTGTGCACGCCCAAGGAGAACCCGAAGGATGTCCTGTTCCCTCATTTTCGTCGTGTCCGTCTGCAGCCCCGTGGACAAGTGCCACCAAGGGTTGTGTACTGTGTACAGCCCGACCCGGTCCATCGATTGGCAAACGTCACGTTTGCACGTTTGTCAAACGTTTGCGTTTGATAAATCTTGTCAAACGGTACGTTTGCAAACGTTTGATAACATCACTGGCTGGTCCCCCCCCCCTTGCTCCCTTCCCTCCCAATGATGTCTAACAATAGTGAAAGTCCAATCCAGGCGCCGCCACGCACGCCCCACACACGAGGGAGGCCCCAACCTTTCGCTCGAGCCAACAGGCCTGCCACTTCACCGAAGCCAACAGGCCTGCCACTTCACCGAAGCCAACAGGCCTGCCACTTCACCGAAGCCAACAGGCCTGCCACTTCACCGAAGCCAACAGGCCTGCCACTTCACCGAAGCCAACAGGCCTGCCACTTCACCGAAACCAACAGGCCTGCCACTTCACCGAAGCCAACAGGCCTGCCACTTCACCGAAGCCAACAGATGCCAACAGGACAAGATTTATGGCTTTGTTCTTTAGGCTACTGTGGCCGACGCCCCTCGCCCCCGCCCTCCCCCCCCTTTTTATCCCGGTGGCGGGCATATGGCGGCACGGCAAATCATAAGAAATAAGGTCCGAGACCCCCCCTCTCTATGCCGGACATTGTCTGCCAAAGTCTAACTGGCACGTTCCCGCAGTACTCTTCTTCATCAGGCCGGACGGGCTGGCGTCCCGTCGTAGGCACAGTGGAACGGTGCCGGGGATGCATTCTGGGCAGGCGGGCGGCCTTCGTGTGTCTTGCGGGGGGGATGGCGGTATTCAGCCAGTTTTTTTTTTTTTTTTTTTTTTTTTACATAAGCGCCAGCTTGAAAGGAAATGCTCGACGATGCTGCCCGACGAAGAACAGAAGGGATCCCAAGTGCTGTAACTACCGAACCACGTGTTGAACGGATGTGAGGTCATGCGGGTCTACCCCGACACGACAAATCACACAAGCACAACAGGTCAAAGTCCTGAGTGAGAAAACAACACACGGTGGTGTAAGCGAAGAACAAATCAGATTGTGTTTGTATTGGATTTGCCCCTTACCTCTATATTTCCTCCCTTCCATTCGGAGTCGAAGCAGCAACGTCGAGTATTTTTAGCCACATGCAATGTGTGAGGAAACTGAACCGCCCAAGTAGGACCTTCTGATCATGATCATTTGTCAATTTGCCACCTGAAACCACGTCCAGGAATTGGGCTCAGGGTAGTGCGGTCAACGAAAACTCTAGTTTCCCTTTTCTACTTCCTCCTACTCTCGCGGTGTACGGTTTTGTATAAGCACCTCTCGCGGTGTACGGTTTTGTATAAGCACCTGCTTTCAAGCAGTGCTTTGTAGGAAATATTTGAGGAGGCTGCCAGCTGCAAAAGATCAAAGGAGGTAATGTGTTGTAGCCCACACGAAACACAGGTGGATCTGGGTTCAGTGGCGGGCGTAAGCGTTCAGCAAAAAAGACCCACTTCGTAGTTGTATTGTTTCTCCCCCTCTAGCCTCCTTCGAAGTAAGCACAAGGCAGCCCCTCGAGTATTTTCTTTTTGTACGCGCCCAAATGCGCAAACTGGTGCAATGTGTGAGGAAACTGAACGGAGTGGGCTTCTGATCATGACCATCTGCCAACTACCACCTGAAACCACCGTCCAGGATTTGGGTTCAGAGTAGTGCGGCCAAAATAGGCCGTTCGAACTGATGCGGTCGCCCTCCCCAAGACGGTGGTGAGGGTGGACGATCGGTCGATATGCCTCGCCGGGATCCTCCGGCGCAAGGCATCGTCCCCAGCGGTCTCCGGCGCTTAGCTGCCAGGATCACGACGCCGCGGTCCATGGTCCATGTGAAGACCCTAACCCCACAAGGGAGCAGCTGCCGTCTTCACATCATTGCATAAGTAAAGCGACAACAAGAGTAGTGGTATTTCATTGTCCTATTCTACACCTCTCGTACACCGCACAATGTCAGACTAGAGTCAAACTCAACAGGGCTTTCTTTCCCCGCTGACAATTCAAGTCCGTTCCCTTGACTGGTTCGCCAGATAGTAGGTAGGGACAGAAGGAATCTCATTGGCCCATTCATGCGCGTGACGACTGCCGCGGCTTACCGACGCTAGCGGAACGGCGGCCCACGGCCTGCTGCCGAAAGGGCCACCACGTGCCAGCGCCCCCGAAGTCAGCCCCCGCCAGGCCGAAGCCAACAACGCCTCAGAGAGGAACGAGGCGGGGTGCAGGAACCACCTCTCCGAGGATGATCTCGCACTCATCCTTGCTCGCCGGCACGGTCGAAATCACAAGAAGACCTATCCCCGCTAACTCCTCGCATGTACTCGATCTTGACGACGCAGTGGCAGGTGACGACGCCATGAAATGAAAGCAACCCGACCTATAACGTCAACGTCGACGCGGTCGCCCTCGGGAACAGGGCCGCGGCCCGCAGCGCTCCGACGGAGCGAACTACCCGCCTTCGAACTATGATCGAGCAGGCATGCTCGGTTTTCCCTTTCGAGGGGCATCGGTACAATCCGAGCAAGCTTGTCAGTGGCGGCTTTCCAGGCCAAGGGAAAAGGCGTATTGCGCCGATGGCTCCCACAAAGAGTCCGACCTGCAAGGCGGCGTCGATCTGCCAGCTTCGAGCGACCAGCGTGGCCCAATGTAGGGTGCGGCGCTTGGCATGACCCCGGGCAAACTACTTTTTACGGGACAGCACACGACTTGTAGCGCGCGGAAGAACGAGCCAATAGCAGGTCTGTGTTGCTCCTAAATGTCCCAGGCTGCAGGCGGCGCAAACCCTACACTGACGCATTAAACGAGTATGAGAGCCTTTCGGCTACCTCTATCATGAAGAGGGTGGGAAGCTTTTTGAACTTGCATCGTGATGATGATCGACGGTTGCGATTATTATCCTCCAATGAAGAATAACGCGATCAATGCTACGTCACATCCGTTCAGCATCGTGGCCAGACGTACGCGGACCTTGGAGAGTCCGCCGGCGGCCCGGCGGCTGCGCGCAACTCAGCTCATTCCGGCAGCCGCGACGCCGAGCGCCTGTCAGCCGGCACCACGTGCTTTGGGCACCTCATCTTCAGACCGCGCACCGAAGGCATAACACAGCGGGAAAATTCGGCTGGACACCTCCTACGACACGCAGCAATCGCAGCCGCAGCCCGACTGTGGGTATTGTGACACTTTTGAGGCGCGAGACTTACTTTTTTTGTATAAGCACCTGCTTTGTGGGAAATACTTGGGGGGGAAATCTTAGTTTCGTGTTCAGGCAGGGGGGAAAGTCTTAGTCGTGTTCAGGCGTTACGTGCCTCTCATGTGTTTGATGCTAGCATCAAGTCTTCTTCGCGGAATGGCAGAGTCTTATTTTCTGTTCTTTTCTTTCTTTCGTTGTCGACAACTTCTTTTTTCTCCTTCTACTTTCTTTACCATGGTTTTTTGGACTTTCTGGTGCCGTAGAGTAGTTCTTCTTTCTCTATGCCGCCCACGCGGGGGGGAAAATCTTAGTTTCGTGTTCAGGCGCTACTTGCCTCTAAGTGTTTGATGCTAGCATCAAGTCTTCTTCGCGGAATGCAGAGTCTTTTTTTCTTCTTTTTTTCCCGTTTTCTGTTTTTTCTGTTCTTTCTTTCGTTGTCGACGATTTCTTTTTTCTCCTTTTACTTTTAATTTTAATTTAATTTTAATTTTCTTTACCATGGTTTTTTTGGACTTTCTGGTGCCGTAGAGTAGTTCTTCTTTCTCTATGCCGCCCACGTCGATGTTCGTTTAGCAGCGGCTGCCGAATCATGCCGTGGCACCGTCCTTTTGTGCGTCTGCCTTGCTGAAGAAGTGTGGGAAAGGAGTCCAGGACTCCGTGGTTTGAAACCATGTGCTATGGCTTCACTTCCTCCTCCCTTCGTCCGTTTTTCTTTAAAAAAAGGGGGTTTACAAATTGGGTTGTGGCTCGTAACCAACCGCCACGGGGCACTACTTCCACCAGGTGAAAGTGTTTACGCTTTCTCGAGAGAGATGACGTAGCCATTGGTTGTGAATCTCCTGGCACATTCCTCCCATGAGAGTACGAATACTTGCTGGTCGTCGTAGCACACCCATTCATCGTCTTCCTTTAACACGGTATAGTAATGACCTGCCGTTGCTCTTCCGGTGTGGATAATGAAGCCTTTTACCGTGTAGGAGTCTTCACCGATCAGTATGGTTTGTCGGATCGGGGTGCGGGCTGGTATTTTTATTTCTTCGCGTGTTTTTTTCGATAGCTGTGCTCGTTGCAGTGTTACATCCATTTGCTTTGGAAATGTGTAATACTCCTTCGTAAATCCAACGGTCCTTTTGTTACAGGTGCTACAGGGGAAGTCGTCCACTTTGGTTGCTCTCTTGTTTTGCACTTTCTTTATCAGATCCTCAACTGACTCGGTGTAGGGCTTCTCCCTGTTTTTGAGTTCAAGCATCAGGAACGGTTCTGACGCCGGCGATGCTCGTGAAGACTCTTTGCATATTGTGCACGTTGTCAAACGGGAGTATGTCACCGTAGCTTGGTCGTCGTCGTCGCCCGTCACGCAGGAGCGTATCCACGTCAGCAGTTCGTGCACGTCCCGATGCGCGGAGTCGTCTGCCGTCGTGTTGAACACGAGGCTCCGGAGTGTGGCCATTGTACCGTGGATGTTTTGGCCTGCGTCGAAATCCGTGAACAGCCTCTGCACCATCTGCTGGTTGGTGTCCAGGTGCGTTAGGTTTGCGAGTTGTAGTCGGAAGGACGTCCTTCGCGCCAGGAACTGCACGCTGGCGGCGAAGAAACATGAGTTGCGAATGTTCGTTATGCCGTTGCGTCCAGGTGGGTTTGTTGGTTTCGTCGCAGGGTGCGTAGTGCTGGTGGGTTCGGATTTGTGCGGCGACGTAGACTGCGGCGAGGTTCTCCCGGGTGGATGTTTCGGTGAGCCGTCGGGCGGTTGCGGCGTGCGGATGCTGATGTACGGTTTCTCCTCGTTGGTCGGGCGACCTTCGTCATAGGCCTTTCCGACGAAGTGGTGAAACCGTGACAGCACTCGCGCATCTAATTCGTACTTTCCGTACGTTTGTGCCACGAACGTGTTGAACGTGCGCCGGGGTTCAGAGAATCCTCGGTTCCGAAGTCTGTAGTACACCTTCATGACCTCGACCTTCAGATCTGGCATGTTGTTGCAGATGCGCGCTGCTCGGATCAGTGCGCCTTTGAAGATCGAGAGGGGGGGGGAATCTTAGTTTAATGTTTAGGCAGAGCACTGCCTCTCATGCATGCGGGGGGGGGGGGGGCTGCCAGCTGCAAAAGATCAAAGGCGTGTCGATGACTCCCACTATCGCAACAATATTTCAAGATCAAGGAGTAAATGTGCTGTAGCCCACGAAACACAGGCAAATCTGGGTGGCAGTGGCGGGCGTAAGCGTTCAACAAAAAAGACCCACCTTGTAGTAGTTGTATTGACAGCCCCTCGAGTATTTTTTCTCCAAGCAACCCCTTCTTTCCTTTTTGCTGAAAGCAAAAGGTGGGGTTGCTTGGCGTAATATGCGGCGTCGTTTTCGTCGGTCCCTTTTAGCACAGCCGTACGGTGTTCGTGAAATTTGGCCCACATGTGGTTAAACCGCCGCCACCGTTGTTTTTAGCTGGGACAAATACTACACAAGCCGCTACAGACTACCTCTTTGCACGCGTCGTGTCATGCTTCGGTCGTTTCTTGTCCCGTGTACTGTTTGTCTCCGGTGCGTGCTTCACGTCCGAGGTGCAGTTTGATGACAAGGAATCACCAGATGATTCGGCGCACTTCCTTTACAGTTGTTTCCGCGGCCGAGATCTCGACTCCTCTATGTTCCCTGCCTTAGCCTGCTCGTCTTCGCGGCTCCGCTTCGGTAGTAGTAGTAGCACCAACTCAGAGAAAAACAAAAAAAAAGCGCGTACGTCTCTCTTCTTCGGCTTCGCTTTCGGCACGGCGCGGGCGCTGATTTTCTTCGGGACGGGGGCGGAGGCAAAGCGGATCATCCCGGTACGGATGGAGCCGTCGCACAGCAGCTCGAGCTCCTCGGGGTTGGTCAAGCACTTAACTTCGAACTTGATGGGCAGCGACGTGAGGTCGACCTTTCCGTCCTTCACCGCCAGCGTGATGCGCAGCGACTTGAACTGGAAGCTGCCGTCAGCTTCGACCGGCGCCTCGACTGAGCCAGTCAGCGAAACGTCGTCGCGGCTGACCGACGCGATCAGGTTCACTTTGAACGTCTCTTCGAACTTGCTGGGCCGGCCTTGGCTGTCCACCAGCTGCAGCTGTATTTCGGGCACGTCGTATGACTTCGTGTTGCCGCCAGCCGGCTGCAGAAGACTCGGCGGGACGTACGCGATCTGTTTGCTTAATGTATTTGCAACGTGCGGTGCAATGCGTGAGGCGTCCGAGCAGGGCCCGGGTAGCCTCTGATTATGATCATTTGCCACCCTGGCCACCTGAAACCACGTCCAAGGGCAGTGCGGGGAGCGTGTGCAAGGCTCTTCTGCCCTGGGGCAGAACTCTTTGCATGGTGTGTAGACAGAACACTGCCGTTCACGCTTGTTTGATGCTAGCCTAGAGTCTTTTTCGAGGAAGATGCTAGCTAGAAAAGGAATGAAAAAGAGCAAAAAGGGAGTGCAAGACTCCAAGTAGGGGTATGCGGTGGAGTATGGTCCAATCCTGCTCGGGGGGGGGAGGAAAGGATCGCGGAGTGTTGTTGGAAAGCAGTACCTTCGTCTTCGGTTTGAAGAAGAAACCTTCTCGGAAAACGATGTCACTCGCCGATGCGTAGAACATTGTTTTCAGCTGCTCTTGCGTAATTGGGTTTCCGTCGCGCGGCGTCACGTGTTCAATGGTCTGCGTGCAGTACGGGCAATTGTAGCAGTTTCTGTGGTGTTTTTTGGAGCTATACTTCGCTTGAGAATCCGGGATTTTAGAGTCTCCGGATGACCTTCGTCGAATGGGTTCTTTTACAGCTAATACGTACTGGGTGGGTTTTTTGGCACAACGTCGAGGAGTTTATTGGCGCGGGAGACCATCGAGGAGGGGGCACTGAACTGAATTTTAGCAAAGAGAAATGTTTTCGGTGGTGATCGCGGGGCCGATCATATCCACTCGCTGACCGACTGAGTAAGCGGACCACGAAAGATCTTTTCAAAGGCCGCGGAGGTCAGCGGACCGGAGCTACCGGAGAGGGTGTGTGTGCGTTGTGTGGTAACCTGACACGTGTGTGTGTGCGTTGTGTGTGGTAACCTGACACGTGTGTGTGTGCGTTGTGTGGTAGCCTGACACGTGTGTGTGTGTGTGCGTGTGGTAACCTGACACGTGTGTGTGTGCGTTGTGTGGTAACCTGACACGTGTGTGTGCGTTGTGTCGTAACCTGACACGTGTGTGTGTGCGTTGTGTGGTAACCTGACACGTGTGTGTGCGTTGTGTGGTAACCTGACACGTGTGTGTGTGCGTTGTGTGGTAACCTGACACGTGTGTGTGCGTTGTGTGGTAACCTGACACGTGTGTGTGTGCGTTGTGTGGTAACCTGACACGTGTGTGTGTGCGTTGTGTGGTAACCTGACACGTGTGTGTGTGCGTTGTGTGGTAACCTGACACGTGTGTGTGTGCGTTGTGTGGTAACCTGACACGTGTGTCTGTGCGTTGTGTGGTAACCTGACACGTGTGTGTGCGTTGTGTGGTAACCTGACACGTGTGTGTGCGTTGTGTCGTAACCTGACACGTGTGTGTGTGCGTTGTGTGGTAACCTGACACGTGTGTGTGTGCGTTGTGTGGTAACCTGACACGTGTGTGTGTGCGTTGTGTGGTAACCTGACACGTGTGTGTGTGCGTTGTGTGGTAACCTGACACGTGTGTGTGCGTTGTGTCGTAACCTGACACGTGTGTGTGTGCGTTGTGTGGTCACCTGACACGTGTGTGTGTGCGTTGTGTGGTAACCTGACACGTGTGTGTGTGCGTTGTGTGGTAACCTGACACGTGTGTGTGTGCGTTGTGTGGTAACCTGACACGTGTGTGTGTGTTGTGTGGTAACCTGACACGTGTGTGTGCGTTGTGTCGTAACCTGACACGTGTGTGTGTGCGTTGTGTGGTCACCTGACACGTGTGTGTGTGCGTTGTGTGGTAACCTGACACGTGTGTGTGTGCGTTGTGTGGTAGCCTGACACGTGTGTGTGTGTGTGCGTTGTGTCGTAACCTGACACGTGTGTGTGTGCGTTGTGTGGTAACCTGACACGTGTGTGTGCGTTGTGTCGTAACCTGACACGTGTGTGTGTGCGTTGTGTGGTAACCTGACACGTGTGTGTGCGTTGGTCGTAACCTGACACGTGTGTGTGCGTTGTGTGGTAACCTGACACGTGTGTGTGCGTTGTGTCGTAACCTGACACGTGTGTGTGTGCGTTGTGTGGTAACCTGACACGTGTGTGTGTGCGTTGTGTGGTAACCTGACACGTGTGTGTGTGCGTTGTGTGGTAACCTGACACGTGTGTCTGTGCGTTGTGTGGTAACCTGACACGTGTGTGTGTGCGTTGTGTGGTCACCTGACACGTGTGTGTGTGCGTTGTGTGGTAACCTGACACGTGTGTGTGCGTTGTGTGGTAGCCTGACACGTGTGTGTATGCGTTGTGTGGTAACCTGACACGTGTGTGTGCGTTGTGTCGTAACCTGACACGTGTGTGTGTGCGTTGTGTGGTAACCTGACACGTGTGTGTGTGCGTTGTGTGGTAACCTGACACGTGTGTGTGTGCGTTGTGTGGTAACCTGACACGTGTGTGTGCGTTGTGTCGTAACCTGACACGTGTGTGTGTGCGTTGTGTGGTCACCTGACACGTGTGTGTGTGCGTTGTGTGGTAACCTGACACGTGTGTGTGCGTTGTGTCGTAACCTGACACGTGTGTGTGCGTTGTGTGGTAACCTGACACGTGTGTGTGTGCGTTGTGTGGTAACCTGACACGTGTGTGTGTGCGTTGTGTGGTAACCTGACACGTGTGTGTGTGCGTTGTGTGGTAACCTGACACGTGTGTGTGCGTTGTGTGGTAACCTGACACGTGTGTGTGTGCGTTGTGTGGTAACCTGACACGTGTGTGTGTGCGTTGTGTGCGTGTGTGTGCGTTGTGTGGTAACCTGACACGTGTGTGTGCGTTGTGTGGTAACCTGACACGTGTGTGTGTGCGTTGTGTGGTAACCTGACACGTGTGTGTGTGCGTTGTGTGGTAGCCTGACACGTGTGTGTGTGCGTTGTGTGGTAACCTGACACGTGTGTGTGTGCGTTGTGTGGTAGCCTGACACGTGTGTGTGTGCGTTGTGTGGTAACCTGACACGTGTGTGTGTGCGTTGTGTGGTAACCTGACACGTGTGTGTGTGCGTTGTGTGGTAACCTGACACGTGTGTGTGCGTTGTGTGGTAACCTGACACGTGTGTGTGTGCGTTGTGTGGTAACCTGACACGTGTGTGTGTGCGTTGTGTGGTAACCTGACACGTGTGTGTGTGCGTTGTGTGGTAACCTGACACGTGTGTGTGCGTTGTGTGGTAACCTGACTCGTGTGTGTGTGCGTTGTGTGGTAACCTGACACGTGTGTGTGTGCGTTGTGTGGTAGCCTGACACGTGTGTGTGTGTGTGCGTTGTGTGGTAACCTGACACGTGTGTGTGTGCGTTGTGTGGTAACCTGACACGTGTGTGGGGCTAATTCCCATTCTCGAACACAATTTAACTTTTTGCCTATTCTCGAACACTCGCTAACTTTTTGCCCATTCTCGAACACTTTTTAACTTTTTGCCCATTCTCGAACAGTCGCCTAACTTTTTGCCCATTCTCGAACATTGAAATTTGCCCAGGGTGGGATTCGAACTCACCACCCATACATCCAAAAAATCCCAGCCATTTTTGGGTTCGCCATTTCCGATTCCGATTTCCGTCGGATCCGTTCCTCGAACAAGGTGCCAGCATTGTGGTTGGCTGCTGCGTCCCGGCTCGGTATCCTGGTTGCGCACTGGGTCATTGACACCGCAGACTACGGGTAAACGGTTTTCTAAACACAGATTCGTGCATAATTCAGGTATGCACGAGTGACCAGCCCGTTCTACTTGTAGCGCTTCCTAATTCTGTGCCGAAACCTCTTCAGAATCAGAGCCACTGTTTTACCACGAGTAGTAACCAGCGACGGGCGCGACGTCACGAATGACTCCAGAGGAGGAGCGGGAGAGACTCAGAGCGGTAAGTAACGCCGCAGCCAATCAAGATTTGAGTGATGCTACTCTTACAGTAGAAGCTGCAAAGAAAAAGTGCCAGTCGTCTGAAAATAATCAGGAGCTGGCGGATGGTGACTGGATCTTGTCCTCCCTGCCGCAGGCTGGCAGGCTGAGAGAGAGACTGGAATTGCCGGCGAGCCGCCAGGGCGCATGGCAGGAGCCATTTCTCCTGCCATCATGCAGCCATGTGCCAAGTGTAACCGCCACTTCAACTCTGAAAAAAAATTGACCAAAAAAATTGGACCCCGAATTTTTGACCAAAAAATTTGACCCAAAAAATTTGTCCTAAATTTTTGACCCAAAAAATTTCGGTCAAATTTTTTGGATCACTTTGCTGCAGAGTTTGCAAGCTGCTTCTCCTGGTGTAGGTCAGTGAACTAAGGTCACTCAATGGCCGCCGCGCAATTTGCAAGCAAGACGAGCAAACTCAGTGAAGTCTGTGCCGACGGGGTAGCTCGCACACCACCGTCACGTGTAGAAGCTTGAAGCAACCAAGAACCCGAGTTTAGATGCCGAAGAGGCTGCGGCCTGAAGTTAGCAAGGGTACCGTCTTCGAATCAGTGAACGCAGCTGTTCTCGCGGTGAAACTTGAGGCAAATGTCTCGGGGAAGTGACATTTTCACCACAAAAACTGGAATGTTCGAGAATGGGCAAAAAGTTAAATAGTGTTCGAGAATGGGCACAAAGTTACCGAGAATGGGCAAGAAGTTAAAAAGTGTTCGAGAATGGGCAAAAAGTTAGCGAGTGTTCGAGAATGGGCAAAAAGTTAAATAGTGTTCGAGAATGGGCACAAACATAAGGAAGTGTACTATAATGGGAATTGTCCCCACGTGTGTGTGTGCGTTGTGTGGTAACCTGACACGTGTGTGTGCGTTGTGTCGTAACCTGACACGTGTGTGTGTGCGTTGTGTGGTCACCTGACACGTGTGTGTGCGTTGTGTGGTAACCTGACACGTGTGTGTGCGTTGTGTGGTAACCTGACACGTGTGTGTGTGCGTTGTGTGGTAACCTGACACGTGTGTGTGCGTTGTGTGGTAACCTGACACGTGTGTGTGCGTTGTGTCGTAACCTGACACGTGTGTGTGTGCGTTGTGTGGTAACCTGACACGTGTGTGTGTGTGCGTTGTGTGGTAACCTGACACGTGTGTGTGTGCGTTGTGTGTGCGTTGTGTGGTAACCTGATACGTGTGTGTGCGATGATGTGGGTTTGCGTGGCAGCCTGATACGTGTGCGCTGGCTGTTACACGAGCTTGATGCTCCGCATGGATGCTTGGTGCCGTGTGCCGTGGGCACCGCCCGCTGCACACGGGGATTCGTTTGCGACAATAAAACCTCGGAGGGATAAAGACTGCGTGTTTATCCCACTCAAGGAAAAAGGCTTCTGTCCACCCTTCACCGGGCGAGGCGGCTTGGCACGGAGTTCGGATGCCGTTGCATCGGCAGCCCACCACAGTGTAGCCAACAACAGGACTGCAGGCGGTTTCATGTAATGGCAGGCTACACTTTGATAACGGCAGGACTGCGGGCGGTTTCATGTTATGGCAGGCTACACTTTGATAACGGCAGGGCTGCAGGCTACGCTTTTTGGTGTAACGGCAGGACTGCAGGCGGTTTCATGTAATGGCAGGCTACACTTTGATACCGGCAGGGCTGCAGGCTACACTCTGGTGTAGCGGCAGGACCGCAGGCTACACTCTCTTGTAATAGCAGGACTGCAGGCCACACTTTGATGTAATGGCAGGATCATGACAGTATAGCCTGCATGCCGCTTCATCACAGTGTAGCCTGCAGTCCTGCCATTCCATCAAGTTGTAGCCTGCAGCCCTTCCTTCAAGCTGGATGAGTTAACAGGTAGACATACTTGTAGCGCATGAAACGGAGGAGGCACGAGTAGTGGTACGTGTGTTGGCACGAAGTCTTTAGCTCATCATCGCCGTCGAGAATGTCCATGCAAATGGGGCACTCGTCAGCTTCGTCGTCGTCGTCGACGAGGGGCGCGGCGGTCGGCAGCCGGTTCGACGACTGGTGCAGGTTGCGCATCGACTCGGTCACCGCCGGCGTCGTGTTGTTGAACGGGATCCCGCCGTTGATCAGCAGCCGCAGCGCGCTCTGCTGAGCCGCGTCGAGCAGCTTGGCGAGGTTCGGGTTGGTGCGGATTTCGTGCGGGGGCTCGATGACGAAGCTCTTGCTGTGCCCAGAGTTCAGCTTTATCTCGATCACCGCGCTCTGCTTCCGCTTCAGCGCCGGCGGCTGGCCGGTGAAGGCCACCGGCTTCTCGGCAGGCGACTCGGCCGCTTCGTCTTTGACGGTAGTCAAGGACTCGTGGTCGCCTTCCTCCGGGATCGGCGGCACGGCGCTGACCCCGTTGGCCTCCGGTGACTTCGTCTGGTTTACGGGCGAGACGTGCTCCATGGGCGGCGACGACGAGAACCTGACGTCGTCGGACACGCCGCTTTGCTCCCTCCGCACGCTCGCCGGCGGCAGGGTGGGGTTGTTCAAGGAGACCTCGAGCGCGATGTTGCTGAGGAGCATTTCAGGGTTGCGGGGGTCGCCGCCGCCGTTGTACATCGACGGTTCGTAGGAAACGTTTGGCATCGAGTCGGTGATCGAAGACGCGAACTGGACGTTGCTCAGGACCATCATCTGGCGCTGAGCGGCGGAATTCTTCGGCGCGCCGTACCGCGAGGCCCCCTGGGTGCAGTAGAGAGAGTCCCGCTCCGAGTCCTTCGGATGCTCATCCTCGGGGCGATCCGCCATTTGGCCGGGGATGCCCGGACGGGGGGGGGTGTGATTTTCCTCCTCGGCCTCGTCCTCCTCCTCCTTCTTCTCCTCCTCCCGCGTTATTTGTTTCTCTCGGACGCTCCTGCCCCCCTGTTCCTGGGACGAAGGGACGTTGGTGATGGGGGTGGGGACTCCCGCGCCGGCAGGTGGGGAGGGGGTGTCTTTCTCTCTGCCCACCCCGCTGACTCCGGGGGGCAGCGCCGGCGCGTCCGGGGTGGCGTGGACCATCGGGGCCGTTTGCGACGACGAGAACGGATGGAAGTCGTCGGCCACACCGCTTTGCTCCCGCCGCCCGCTGACTGGGGGCAGGGTGGGGTTGTTCAAGGAGACGTCCAACGCGACGTTGCTGAGGAGCAGCTCAGGGTTGCGGCAGTCTACTAGCCCGCCAACGCCGGTGTACATACTGGCTGGCGGCAGGGTCGGGTTGTTCAAGGAGACTTCCAAAGCGACGTTGCTCAGGAACAACTCGGGGTTGCAGTATTCCGCCGGGCCGGCTCCTTTTGTATACATGCTGGCCGGCGGCAGGTTTGGGTCATACAAGGGGGTTTCGCACATCTCTGGGTAGTCGCCCCCGCTGTTGTGAAGGGCCGTGGCGTTTAAAGGGGAGTCGAACATGTCGGGGTTGCGGTGACCTGTCGAGTCACCCCATGCGTTATACATGCTGGCCGGCGGCAGGTTTGGGTCATACAAGGGGGTTTCGCACATCTCTGGGTAGTCTCCCCCGCTGTTGTGGAGGGTCGTGGCGTTTAAAGGGGCTTCGAACACGTCGGGGTTGCGGTGACCTGTCGAGTCACCCCATGCGTTATACATGCTGGTCGGCGGCTGGTGCGGGTCGTTCGAGGGGATCTCGAATTGCTGGGGGTTTTGGCAGTCTCCTCCGCTGTTGTGGAGGGTCTGGTCGTTTTGGGGCTCTTCGTACATCTCGGGGGTTCGGGAGTCTCTGAGGGCGGATCTACCGTTGTACACACTGGTCGGCGGTAGAGTTGGGTTGTTCAAGGAGACGTCCAACGCGACGTTGCTGAGGAGCATGTCGGGGTTGCGGTAGTCTGCCGGGTTTCCTCCGCCGTTGTACACAGACGGCCCGCAGGAGACGTGCGGCATCGAGTCGGAGATCGAAGACGCGAATTGGACGTTGCTCAGGATCATCATCTGGCGCTGGGCGGCCGAATTCCTCCGCGCGCCGTGCGAGGCCCAGCCCTCCTTCGGATGCTCCTCCTCGGGACGGTCCGCCATCTGGCCGGGGTGGTCGGCCAGGAGGGCCTGGGAGGTATGATTTTTCCTTCTTCGTTCCACCGAACGTTGCTCCCACTTCCCCCCCTTCCTGGAACGAACCCTTGCTTGGACTCGGAGGTCTGTGTGCTGGGGAGAGCGTGCCGTCCGACTAACCCATCAACACGGTTGCCGAGCACCTGAACTATCACGCACGCCCTGGATGCAGGAGAGGGAGTTGCTCGGGGTGCTTTGAAGGCTTCATCACCAAGACAACCTGACAATTGGTCCAACGGCAAGCCAGTCACCACGGCATGCGCCACAGATGCTGGCTACTCTCCTCGTAGTGTCATGCGGGATTGTCAGTGCGGGTTTAGGTCTGGACTCAGGTTGAAGGTGCTGTGAGAGGCGCTCTCGGGTGCTACCCGCGGCTCCCGAATTCTTCCAGGCCTTCTTGCATGTTGTGCCCGCAATGAAGTGTCAGCTTGGAACTGTTACGGATCCAACTGGTTAATGAAACCACGACACTTCGTTTCAACACAGCGGTGGAGAGTGAAATGTGCCTTCTGCCCAGTGCCCTGATTCAATATGCCGCAGCCGTGCTGTGTAGTGTGCTACCCACAAGCAGGATCTGTCGGTAGCTAACTCGCTACGTGTGCTTGAGTATGCCAAACTTGGAACGCTATCCATGCGGTATTCCAGATAGACAGACTGCTAGGGGTGTCGGGAGTGCGGTTGCCCTTCGGCACAGGTTCTTGCTTTGCAGACAGAGGAAAACGAATCGTCTTTGAGCAGCTGAGCAAGGCTCGGTAGAGGTCCGCCGCGAGATAGGCTTTTTGGCGTTCTTTCCTTTTTTTTTTTTTTTTTTTCGTTGCGGCGCGAAGTCGCCGACGCCGCCAGTGTTTTGTTCTTTCTTTGCCGGCGACGGTCGGGGACCTGCGACGGGACGCTGGAATGTACGGTTTGAAGTTAGAATCTGCAACGATGGCCTGCATTAGTCACAGGTACTGAGCCGGTTTGAAGATATAATGCTGAGAATCTGATGCATTAGTCACGGGTATTGAGCCGGTTTAGATCCGGGTTAAAAGTCAAGTCTCGATTTACACGCACCGGATCCGCCGGTGCGAAGGTTCCAGACGGAGTTGAAGTCATGTTCTCGACGGGGTTAAGGAGCCTGTACCCCGCGACATGCAGCAATGATGAGACAACAACATGAGTCGGCATGGAAGCGCTGCAACACACCCGGCTGCCACACTAGTCGGCGCAGCAGTGCGCGGTTTCAGGAAACTGGTGCACACACACACGCGCTGTAGGCGTGAAGTCGTAGAGAATAGTCGAACGACTTCACCTAGGTACCCGCCGCTCGTACTCTCAGCACCAACGCACAAGCGTTGCAAACCAGAAGTTGGTCAAGACCACGGGCATGTCGAAACCTCCGGATCATCAAGGGGAATCCCTCAACTGCTTGTTGAAAGGTTCCATCGACTGCACCTGTCGGCGGATGGTTTGGCTCCGGAAACGCTGTAGACTGCGGTCAGACGCGATACTTTGGTCCGGCGGATTGCGACTTGAAATACACGGATGAAACGTCATCCCGGTTCGGCTGGAGAGCCACACGGGTGTCGTCTTCCGAAGTGGTGCGAGGGCTCTACACAAAGAAGCACCGGGTTCGTTGAGAAGCGATTAACGCGTCGCCTTCGTGGAAATCGCTGTGAATGACCTGTGCGTATTGAGGATTCGGAGTGTGAAAAGGGATTGTGGAAGGTGGATGACTGCGACTGGTACTGGTTATCACAGAATAACTGATTCGCAGCTCTTGACGAAACAGATAGAGAAAACGTGTTTTTATGCTTCGCTTCTCACCACAAGGGGGTGTTGGTCCTGCTTGAAGTTCTGGCAGGTTCTCCGACACCCGCGATTGTGAGCAGCACAGTCTCAAAGAGGTCTACTAGACGATCGCTACTTCTAACAAAATACTCGACGTAGCTGCTTCAACTCCGAATGGAAGGGAGGAAATATAGAGGTAAGAGGAAAATACGATCCAAACACAATCTGATTTGTTCTTCATTTACACCACCGTGTGTTGGTTTCTCCAGGACTTTGACCTGTTGTTTGTGTGAGTTGTCGTGAAGGGGTAGACCCGCATGACCTCACGTCCGTTCAACACGTGGTTCGATAGTTACAGCACTTGGGATCCCTTCTGTTCTTTGTCGGGCAGCATCGTCGAGCATTTCCTTTCAAGCTGGCGCTTATGTAAAAATACTCGAGGGACTGCCTTGTGCTCATTTCGAAGGAGGCTAGAGAGGGAGAAAACAATACAACTACAAAGTGGGTCTTTTTTGTTGAACGCTTACGCCCGCCACTAAACCCAGATTTACCCGCGTTTCGTGTGGGCTACAGCACATTTACCTCCTTTGATCTATCGCGACTGGCAGTCTCCTCAAGCATTTCCTACAAAGCAGGTGTTTATACAAAAGAAAAACTCGAAGAGTTACAAAAGGTAGCCGTGCCCTTGATCGCTGGACCTTTGTCAGAACTTACGGCGTTGAGTAGGGTCCTAGAACTCGACTCAGTGTCGCCGCTCTCCAATGACGGCGCCGTACCTCGCACATAACGACTCAAACCTCGCTCTGGCTAGAGCCAAGTCAGGGAGCGAGTTGCTGACAAAGATGACGTTGTCTAGCCAAACAACTGCTTGTGTGGCGTGACCGTTAGTAGCTTCGAAAGCTATAGCGGATGCCACCGCCTGGCCCAATAGAAGCACACCATTTTGCCAGATAGCTGCGCCGGCGGCACCATGTCGCCTGCAGCACTGAAGGTAGAACTCCACGAGTTGGTCGAGTCCGGAATGACGAATCCGATGTTGAACCCGTAGGACTCGAGGAGGTGGTCGCCGACCATGACCCGCTGGATCATGCGGAAGTTGTTGAACTGCCGGCTGGAAGAGAAGTTGATCGTCCGCATCAGCAACGGGCACGAGACCACGCGCGTCGGTATGTCGACGCTGATCTCCGAAGCGAAAACGTCGGCGTTCCCCGCCCAATCCGCGCGCCAGAGCTCCTCGCCCGTCTCTTCGTCGCTGAAAGCCACCCAGTTGATCCTCACACCATGTCCGGCATCCTCTCCCATGCCCCCGCCCCCTGCCCCCCCGCGATCGCCGAGGCTTGTCGCGGCTGGGTTTATTTCTCTCGGGTCTTCTGGAGGATTCAGAGTATTACTGAGGGGGTGGGACGATTGCTTGAAGCACCGGGGGTGCTCTTTCCTCGCGTATGCACGTTTGGCTTGGAAACGTGCTTCGAACCCCCGAGGGCTGACGGAATGTAGGCGAGAAGAGAAGTCTGTTGAACGTTTACGTCCGGTGTTGTCGCGTGGGCTACAGCACATTTACCTCCCGGGTCCGTTCTGCCTGTTTAAATGGTACACTTTTAAGCACCACCGATATACAGTGAACGATGCGTTGTTGCTTGTAATGTCCCACCTGTTACTTGGCGTACGAGCTGAAGAGGCGAAAGCATGCCACATCACGTGCGAAGAGATAACCGCGACGCCGGTGCAGATTATCGCCACAGGTAATTTGCATTCCAATCCAAGCTAACCTCAACCACAGTCCAGCACAGCCTATCAACAGTCTAGCAGCAGTGGAAAGAGGACCGGCTCACCACTAGCCTAGCGTAGGCCGAGTCTAAATTGCCGCAGTCAAAGGGAGAACAAACCACGGGCGAGCATTACGTTCTCTTCTACGTGACGGTACGGAGCACCTTTTTTCTTTTTTTTCATCTTTTTCCCCCCTGTTGCTTCTATGCGTCTACTTTGTATCTAGGTCAGTGGAGGAGGATTTGGGAAAGGATTCGCTTCGTTCTGTTAAGGCAGAAACAATAGTGACACAAAGAGAGAAAAAGACAGGAAGAAATGCGTAGCTTTTGTTTTATGCTTGGCTAAAAAATACTCGATGGACTGCCTTGTGCTCATTTCGAAGGAGGCTAGAGGGGAAGAAAACAATACAACTACAAAGTGGGTCTTTTTTGTTGAACGCTTACGCCCGCCACTAAACCCGGAAACCCAGATTTACCTGTGTTTCGTGTGGGCTACAGCACATTTACCTCCTTTGATCTATCGCAACTGGCAGTCTCCTCAAGCATTCCCTACAAAGCAGGTGCTTATACAAACAAAAACAACCCAAAAGAAAAGGGGGGGACGGGGTACTTCGGACTATCCCACACGCACGCACTCACTTCCCGAAGAGACAAGCAAATCCAACTGCCGAAAATGGTCACGTCGTTGCGCGCCTAGACTTCCAGTTACGCCCGTGTTGCGGAGTGAAAGTTCACTTGAGATACTGCGAGGACGGGGCTAGGGAGGGAGAAGCAACGCAGCAAGGTCCTTTTTAAGCCCGGCATCATTAAACCTTACAATGTGTCTGTGCTTCATGTGGGTTGCAGCACCTTTTCCTCCCTTTGTAAATTGAAATTGCAACTCTACCGGTCTCTCGAAGGTTTGCTACGAAGCAGGAGCTTCACCCAAGAAGGTTGCAGTATAGTTACTGCTTTCACCTGGGAGCAATCTCGGGGCTGTTCACTAAGCCGTTGATCGCGAAGCCGGTGAGCCCGTGACACCTTTTTAGAGTTAAAGTTCGCTTGAAATTCCGGGGGTTTAGGGTCTCCGTGTGACCGTTCATGAATGGGTTCTTTTAGAGCAAGAAAGGGCTATGTGGTTACGGTTTGTATATTTAATGCACGCTTTCGTTATGGGTTATGGCTAGCCATGTCCGGGACTGTTTGTGACCGACACCAAGTACATTCCTTCGTGGAGTGTAGTCTTGGACCCCCCACGTTCTACAAGTTGAGCAGGGGTTGCCTTGTAGCCCGTACCGGTCTGTTGTGCTTGTTACAAGTGGTTGGAATTGTAGTATACTGTGACTACTGTGTGGAAAGAGTAGTGATGGTACTCCTTCGAACGCATTGGTGTCGTCGTCGAGTACGCGCTCTGAGCGCCTAAGAGTGAAGGCTCGCTTTAAACTCTTGGGATTTTGTAGAGAGAGAGAGAGAGAGGGTGACCTTCGGCAAATACTGATTATTTCATATTTGGATGAAGGAAGTGGATAAGTGAATACGCGAGCAGAGAGCCTCGGTGAGTACGTTTGCCGTCGTCCAGTTGCGGTTTCGGTCCGTCTCCACGTATTCCTACTGCTGTAGTAGAGGGCGGTATGTATCATATGACCAAGACTTCTCTTGTGTTGCGTTTGGGATGATTTCTTGTTTGAAGTTCTTCGTTTCCTCCGCCAGAAAAACACAAGAACAAAAAAAAAAAAAAAACAGAGCTGGGGATTGCACTGATAAACGAAGCAACGATCTAAACAGCATCAAATGCACATTACTAGGGTGAAAACATTCTGTTCTTCGGCTACAGGGGAATAATCCCCCTTTTCGTTGGCTTCGTTTGCGCAACCTTTGTTCCGGAGACGGTACCTTCAACTGTCTTCAACTGTACTAATAAAACACAAAAACAAATGCGTAGTTCTGGTGGAAACTTCGGGCACAGGGTGGGGGACGGAAAGCGGGGAACTACGAGGTAGGGCGGAAACGGGAAGGAAGGAGTCAATCTCTTGACAGTTGGAGAACGGAGAATTATTCGATTTCTTGCTATCCTCGCTTTTTTTTTTTTTTTTTTTTTCGAACACAGGGAAGGATACGTCCATCCCAAGGGCCGGACCGTTCCAAGACAGTCCGAGCACACGTGTACCCGAAAGTCTGATACACATATACGGGAGTCAAGCTTCACGTTAAAGCCACGGGTCTACGGATCAAGTGGCCACCCATGTCGTGAACCAAAGCATCATGGCGTGGCGTATGTTGGGGCTCGCTGAAACCCCGTAGAGACGGGTTGACCACAGGAGAAGCTGACGAGGCCTGCGACACGGTACAAACTCAGGTTTTGCATGCTGCGGTCGACGGCTTCGCGCTTGTCATGGGGTGCGCGTACGCTACAACCCGTAGAGACGGGTTGACCACAGGAGAAGCTGACGAGGCCTGCGACACGGTACAAACTCAGGTTTTGCATGCTGCGGTCGACGGCTTCGCGCTTGTCATGGGGTGCGCGTACGCTACAACCCGTAGAGACGGGTTGACCACAGGAGAAGCTGACGAGGCCTGCGACACGGTACAAACTCAGGTTTTGCATGCTGCGGTCGACGGCTTCGCGCTTGTCATGGGGTGCGCGTACGCTACAACCCGTAGAGACGGGTTGACCACTTCGCGCTTGTCATGGGGTGCGCGTACGCTACAACCCGTAGAGACGGGTTGACCACAGGAGAAGCTGACGAGGCCTGCGACACGGTACAAACTCAGGTTTTGCATGCTGCGGTCGACGGCTTCGCGCTTGTCATGGGGTGCGCGTACGCTACAACCCGTAGAGACGGGTTGACCACTTCGCGCTTGTCATGGGGTGCGCGTACGCTACAACCCGTAGAGACGGGTTGACCACAGGAGAAGCTGACGAGGCCTGCGACACGGTACAAACTCAGGTTTTGCATGCTGCGGTCGACGGCTTCGCGCTTGTCATGGGGTGCGCGTACGCTACAACCCGTAGAGACGGGTTGACCACAGGAGAAGCTGACGAGGCCTGCGACACGGTACAAACTCAGGTTTTGCATGCTGCGGTCGACGGCTTCGCGCTTGTCATGGGGTGCGCGTACGCTACAACCCGTAGAGACGGGTTGACCACAGGAGAAGCTGACGAGGCCTGCGACACGGTACAAACTCAGGTTTTGCATGCTGCGGTCGACGGCTTCGCGCTTGTCATGGGGTGCGCGTACGCTACAACCCGTAGAGACGGGTTGACCACTTCGCGCTTGTCATGGGGTGCGCGTACGCTACAACCCGTAGAGACGGGTTGACCACAGGAGAAGCTGACGAGGCCTGCGACACGGTACAAACTCAGGTTTTGCATGCTGCGGTCGACGGCTTCGCGCTTGTCATGGGGTGCGCGTACGCTACAACCCGTAGAGACGGGTTGACCACTTCGCGCTTGTCATGGGGTGCGCGTACGCTACAACCCGTAGAGACGGGTTGACCACAGGAGAAGCTGACGAGGCCTGCGACACGGTACAAACTCAGGTTTTGCATGCTGCGGTCGACGGCTTCGCGCTTGTCATGGGGTGCGCGTACGCTACAACCCGTAGAGACGGGTTGACCACTTCGCGCTTGTCATGGGGTGCGCGTACGCTACAACCCGTAGAGACGGGTTGACCACAGGAGAAGCTGACGAGGCCTGCGACACGGTACAAACTCAGGTTTTGCATGCTGCGGTCGACGGCTTCGCGCTTGTCATGGGGTGCGCGTACGCTACAACCCGTAGAGACGGGTTGACCACTTCGCGCTTGTCATGGGGTGCGCGTACGCTACAACCCGTAGAGACGGGTTGACCACAGGAGAAGCTGACGAGGCCTGCGACACGGTACAAACTCAGGTTTTGCATGACGGGTTGACCACAGGAGAAGCTGACGAGGCCTGCGACACGGTACAAACTCAGGTTTTGCATGCTGCGGTCGACGGCTTCGCGCTTGTCATGGGGTGCGCGTACGCTACAACCCGTAGAGACGGGTTGACCACTTCGCGCTTGTCATGGGGTGCGCGTACGCTACAACCCGTAGAGACGGGTTGACCACAGGAGAAGCTGGCGAGGTTTACGACTCTGTACAAACTCAGGTTTTGCATGCTGCGGTCGACGGCTTCGTGCTTGTCATGGGGGTGACCCTTCTTCCGCTTCTTCTTTACTCGTGCGATGAGATGGCTGGATCCGCCGGGTTCATTCCAGCGCAGTGCCGCGAGCCTCGGGTCGACATCCCCTCGAACCAAAACGCACTAAGGGGCGGGCTCTATCGAGAACCTACCCCGGGTTGTCGTGTTGCCCGGTGCTCTGAAAGGCGATCATCGGCATCATCCTTTCGATGTTCGGTGCAGTGCGCTGCAATTCCCGGCGGTGCGATGCTATTTTTCTCTCGACGTTGCATGCTTGGTGACATCCCCTCGAAACAAAACGCACTAAGGGGCGGGCTCTATCGAGAACCTACCCCGGGTTGTCGTGTTGCCCGGTGCTCTGAAAGGCGATCATCGGCATCATCCTTTCGATGTTCGGTGCAGTGCGCTGCAGTTCCCGGCGGTGCGATGCTATTTTTCTCTCGCCGTTGCATGCTTGGTGAAAGGACAAAAAAAAAAGGAGGGAAGCCGGCACGCCCAAAACCAGTCACAGTTTATTTCGTTGCACGGCGTGGCATTCTAAGTAAAGGGTACAACAGATGACGAGCTGCCGTGGTAGGTCGTATTAACACCAGCTGGGTTCCGACCATCTCGGCAGAATCGTATATTTATCCCGCCATCAAGGATGCAATCGGAGATACAGTGAATTGATCGATGTGAAAACGGGGAGTTTTCAACGCAATCCGCCCAAAAAGCACGAATGGATACCCGCCTGAACTGCCAGTTCCGGGGGTATCTTAGCGTGGTGTAAACGGGGGTTTTTGGGAATCCGAGAATACCGAGCTGCGCCCCGCGTTGCCGTACTTTTTTCTGAGGCAGAACCGCGCCGCGCTCCTAATGCACAACTACCGGTATCGGTGTTTTCGACCGACGGTCCGAATACGAGCCCTTTTGACTTCCTCGCAGTGAAGTGTCCCCTGCGCAGGATAGAATCTCTTCGCAGAAAGACGTCCACACACACACACACACACACACACACACACACACACACACACACACACACACACACACACACACACACACACACACCACACCACACACACACACACACACACACACACACACACACACACACACACACACACACACACACACACACACACACACACACACACACACACACACACACACACACACACACACACACACACACACACACACACACACACACACCTGGCAAGCTTGCTTGAGCGCCTTCGGCGCGTCAAGTTGGAATCCTTACGTTTCTGAGCGAACTCCTCATATTATCCACTCGCCAAAAGCGAGGTTGGAGGGGTAAGCAAAAACTGACAAACGCAGGCCCCACCGTTTGCCCCCTTTTTGTACTCCCCCCTTCGAATCCCTTCGTTCCGTCTCTGACGGCCCTCTTTTTTACCTGTATGTTCTTCCCCGTTCATCTGTTCCCCACCTTTTTCCCATGACTTCGACGGATGCTTCTCCCTTTGCTCTGCTGCAAAAACAGCTGGGAGATAGCGGAACAGCCAGAACGGAGCCACATGCGTTCTATCGACTTCCTAGGAATAGCGAAGAAACAGAAGGGATTCCAACACACACACACACACACACACACACACACACACACACACACACACACACACACACACACACACACACACACACACACACACACACACACACACACACACACACACACACACACACACACACACACACACACACAACCACTGCGTGCGTCGTACTTTTCGTGAAGGGAGGCACCACGTTAAAACGGGTCCGCAACAAACACACACACTCTCTCTCTCATTTAGGCGTCGGTAATCATCGGGCGCCGCATTTGCGACGCGCTCGGCAGCTGCGGCAAGTCGTCGTCCGACTCGGAGTCGTCGCCGGTGCGCGCGAGGAGCGCGGCGGTGGCCGCGTCGAGGGACGCGGTAACCCCGCTTTGGAGGTTCGACACGACGCCCGCGCGCTGCTGCTGCTGCTTGCGCGCCTGCATCTCGAGCTGGCGGAGGCGGACCCGCTCCTCGATTTCGGCGTTCTCGCCGGCCATCTTGCGGAACTCCTCGTTCTCGATGACCATCAGCTCCATCTCCTCGAGCGAGTGCGGAAACTGCAGGAACACGGCGCTGATGTTGTTCACGTTGCGCTCGAACATCGCGAGCCGGAGCTTCAGCTTCTGGATCTCGTCGTCGCGGACGGCTATCAAATCGTCCTTCTGCTTCAGCTGCGATTCCAGCGTCGTCAGCCCCGCAATGCGCTGCGTTTTAGATTGATAATTCGCTTGAGAACCCAGAGTTCTTTAAAGTCCCCGGGTACCGAACAAAATGCAATGAACAAACTGAACAATCGAACAAAATGCAATGAATACGCACAAATCAATGTTTGGTTCATTGTGCCTGTGGTCTGACCGAGGCATCGCCAACGCAGAAAAGCAAGTCACAGCCCTGTCCCGATACGATGGTTTTGGCGCATGACGTGTGTAAACTCTGTTTTAAGTGGTTTAGCTCAGTAGACAAGCAGTTAGTTTGTGCGCAATTCCTTCAACCCTGCTTTGTTCATCTAACGGGAGTGAGGTTAGTACGCTGCCATCAATCGATTTTTGCTCTTGACAAATTCCATTTGTTAGACACAGAAGAAGAAGAAGAAAAAGGCCGCTCCTGGTCCAGGAACGCGACGGTCAACCACAGCTTGCAAAGCTTGAGTCGGAGGCAGCACAGTGCCACAACCCCGTCCGCTCTGCCCTGTGGCTGACCATCTCGACGAGCTTGTGTTCAGCGCGAGCGCCAAGCCCCAAGGTGCGCCAAGCCTTGATGCTTTAGCTTGGGGAATCGGTAGCCAATTGACCCGTAGGCCGTACCGCCGAACACGTGAAGCTTGGCTCCCGTGTAGCAGGTTTTCCCTGGTACCTGTTAGACAAAATACTCGAGGGGCTGCCTTGTGCTAACTTCGAAGGAGGCTAGAGGGGGAGAAACAATACAACTACAAAGCGGGTCTTTTTTGTTGAACGCTTACGCCCGCCACTAAACCCAGATTCGCCTGTGCTTCGTGTGGGCTACAGCACATTTACCTCCTTTGATCTTTTGCAGCTGGCAGCCTCCTCAAGTATTTCCTACAAAGCAGGTGCTTATACAACAAAAAAAGCGAAACGTCAAGCAGAGAACAAGAACCCACGCAGCTGACCGATTATCCGTGGGGCATACCGCTTCTAAGTTAGCCATCTCTGACGCCAGCTCCGTCGTGCTCTGCGCGCGCTTTAAGTCTTCGATTGCCATCTCCATCCGCCCCTGAACCTCTCCCAAGACTTGCGTAAACTGCAGGTTATTGTCCATGTTGAGACTGCAATCAAAAGGTTGCCTGTGCCTTTGACCCTGTCTCCTTCGCGGAGTCTGGCAGTGTGCCGCCAGTTTGATTCGTGACGTGCACCCGCGAAAGAGTTGAAATGCACCGAACGGATATCGCTACCACGCTGTCCTATCCTAGCATTCTTTGTGGATCAGGTCAGTAATCCGGTAGACCTTCGCGCGCTTGCAATCCAAGGTTCATGGGGGGGCCGGAAACAAGCCAAGAGATCAGAAGTGCAGTTGTCATTCCCAGCTGGTCGTCCTCGAGTGCCTACAAATGCTGTAATGTGGCACGTAACCTAGACCAATTGGAACCTCGTGTTGTGTAGTTCAAACTTCGTAAGTTCCCGAGCAGAAAGCAAGTCCGGCTGAAAAACAGTTTATCACGTTGGGAAACTGTGATAATACCAGCTCAACCTCGTCATCAGCATCTCACGACCGTCCGCAGGCACCGTCGCTCAGCATCGAGAGCAGTAAAATGCGGGCGCCATGAATGCAGCACTTTTCACGGGACTAGTGTTACTTTCATGACGTCGTCCGTCGCGAGAGCTCAGCCCGTTGTGGAACTTGCCCTGCAAGCTTCTGCCGATAAAGCAAAAGGAAGCAGAAGAAAGGCTCACCTGACGACGCTCGTCGAGCAGCATATCTAGCTGCTGTAGCTTCGACTTCAGCGACATGTTTTCTCGGGACATCAGGTCGAGCTCGTGGTTCGTTCGCGCAACCTGCGAATTTCGTTGTGGAAGGCTTGGTTCACGCAACTCAGACTGAGAGCTGACGACTGAAGTCGGACGAAAGCAGGACTGGTCCCCCCGATGCTTGCTCCGCGATGCTTGCTCTTTGAACGGATGCAACAGCAACAACAGCTGCAGCAACAACAACAAAAAACTGGTATGGCGCTTTCTTTTAGATTACAAGCTTTTGTTTGTGCGCACTGGCAGCCCTCACCTGGTTTTGGTAAGTTTTATGCGGCACGCTGCCAACTGTATCACCAATGCATTGTTAACAGCTTCTCTCGCTCGCCTACTTCTTCTCACGGGGCGAACTGATGGCTCCCGCTGTTCTCCAAAAGGTGTACCTGTTGCACTTGGTGCTGAAGCTGCTCAGAGATGTCGACGAAGTTGGCCTGCAGCTGCTGAATCTTGCCTTCCCGGCTGTCGAGAGACTCGCAGAGCGTCTGCGTCTCTTTGCGGTGCTCTCTGTCCGAAATTTGTTCAGCCTTCGTTCTGGAAATCGTTTCCCTCTCGAGGTTGAGCACCTTCGTCTTGTACCGCTCGAGGATGGTGTTCATGCGTGAGATGTCTTGCATGAGCTTCAACTTCTCGCCTGACAGCTCTTGCACGACGTGCTCCTTTTGGACCAAGTCCTGCTGCAGCTGGTTCACATTGTTCATCAGGGCCTCCATGTTGCCTTGCACCTCGGCCTGATTGTTCGTGAGGCTGGCGCGTTGCGTGTGCATGGTTTCTTTCAGCTTCTGGATCCGGTTCTTCAGCAGCGCGTTCTGCTTGACGATCACGTGGCACTCGTTCTGCTGGTCTTCGAGCTTCATGATCTGCCGCTGCGCTTCCATCAGTTCCTGCTTCAGCTTTTCGTTGTCCTCGCGCATCTGGTCGACGACGATGCTGTACTGTTTTTCTTTCGACATTTGCTCACTCGGCTGGTCGACGGCGTCATATATAATCTTCGCGTCTATCGCGCTCATGCTCTGCCGGCTGCCAGTTTCGCCGGTGTTCTGCTGCATGTTGTTCCAAACGTAGTCGCCGAGGCTGTTTTTGAGCTCGATGTACCGCTCCTCGGCGTGACCGAGGCTCTTCTTCAGGACCTCCACCTCTTCCTGCAGCGACATCTCGCGCTCCTTCAGCGCGTTCTTCTCCTTCAGGACCTGGCAGATGTGGTGCGCCCGCTTGATGTCGATGTCCTTCTGCGGGCCGATTTCGTGCAGCATCGTCGAAAGTCTTTCGACTTCCTGCGTGGTGGGAAGGCAGCTTCACGTTTTACGCCCAGAAATGGGGGGGGGAATCTTGGTGTAGTGTTCAGACATAACACTGCCGTCACGTTTTATGCCCAGGAATGGGGGGGGGGAATCTAGGTATAGTGTTCAGACATAACACTGCCGTCACGTTTTATGCCCAGAAATGGGGGGGGGGAATCTTGGTGTAGTGTTCAGACATAACACTGCCGTCACGTTTTATGCCCAGGAATGGGGGGGGGGAATCTAGGTATAGTGTTCAGACATAACACTGCCTTTCATGCTAGCATCAAGTCTTGAGAAGATGTTGCATACAAATGCAAAAATGGGAAAGGGGGCGTAGGACTCCCTGATTAGGGTATGAAACCTTGAGGGACTCCTTGTTCTTCGTACAGGCAGTACGAAGAAACGGAAACGTGTTCTTCCGTAACCCTTTCTCGGCAGTTTTCGTCCGACAACCCCTGAGTGCGCCGCTGGCACACCACTGAAGACAGGTGACGAAAAGGAACAGAGCTAAAAATGCGGAAGGCATACTTGCTTCGTTTGGCTCAGCTCGTCGTGAGAGGCTCGCAGCTTTTCCTTCCAGTACTTGGCCACCATATCGGCATCACCACCGGGGCCCTGTGTGGTTTTTAGATTGTTTCTCGCAGTAAAGGAGATGTTGCTGTTGCTGGTGTTCTTTCAGCGGGGCAGTAGTTCGACCTGGCCGAGGCCACTTCAGGACAGATCTGGCGGGTGAGCTGCAAAGCCTGCTACACGGGAGGCGCAGTGCTTGGAAGCACCCACAGCAAAAGTGGAACGTTACCCACCTGTGCGACAGTTTTGCTACGTCCTTGCTGATGACATCCGTCCTCAGTAAGGGCGGCTTTTGGTGTTACCGTCGATCCCGAAGGACAATCAGTTTGATGTCTTGCGACGCCTTCGTTTGTTTGGCAAGGACGTTTTGGTGATGCGCTTCAGTTAGAGAAAGGAAATAAAGATCAGTTTGCTCGCTCTCTCACCGGGATTTTTTTTACATAAGCGCCAGCTTGGAAGAAAAAGCTCGACGGTGCTGCCAGACAAAGAACTGCGTTTAGCAGCGGTTGCCGAATCATGCCGTAGCACCGTCCTTTCGCGTTTTTTTGGCTTTTTCTGATAGAAAATAAGAACCGAAGGGATCCCAAGTGCTGTAACTACCGAACCACGTGTTGAACGGACGTGAAGTCATCCGGGTCTACCCCCTACACGACAAATCACACAAACACAACAGGTCAAAAGTCCTGAGTGAGAAAACAACACACGGTGGTGTAAGCGAAGAACAAATCAGATTGTGTTTGCATTGTATTTTCCCCTCTACCTCTATATTTCCTCCCTTCCATTCGGAGTCGAAGCAGCTACGTCAAGTATTTTCGCTTTTTTCCTCGTTTTCTTTTCGCCACGCTACTGGAGCTGTCCCCCGGTTTGTTGAAAAAAGGGGTTTGAAAAGCCGCAAAACACACCCCCTTCGCGTTGCTCGAAAGAGCGTCGTTGAGGGCCTGCTGCAGGGAGGCGTTCTCGAGGGCGAGCGTCTCGAGCGCAGGGTTCTTCGCCGGCCAGTCGGGCGGCTGGATGGCCGACGTCGACAGCTCCGGGTTGTTGAGGACGCCGGCGGCTTCGGGGTTCGAAGAAACGAGGTCGGTCAGCGCCTGGCGGTACATGTTTTCGAAGTCCGCTGCGTCCGGCTGGACGGCGCCCACGTCGCGCTGGCGGAACTTCTCCGAGAAAAGGATGCCGATCCGCTGGCGAAAGACGGTGCCAACGCTCTGCAGGTACCGGATTTTCTTCTTCAGGTGCTCGACCTCCTTCTGCGCGGTTGCCGCGATGCCCGCGTTTTCGAGCGCTGCGGACGGGGAGTCCTCGCTTTTGCCTTGGTCGATGCGAACGTGCGACGTGCTGTCGTAGACGACGACGTTGTGTCCTTCGTCGGAGACGAGCCACACTTTGGTGACCTCCTTTTTGTGCGAAACGAACGCGTTCGGCTGCGAGACGAGGCACGTGTCCGGTATGCGGACGGACTGCACCGGGGCGAGCGTCGTCGTGTTGAAGACGGTGATGCCCTGCTGCTCGCAGAGGGCCCACACGCGCGACTCGGTCGGGAGGAACAGCAGCTGCAGGACGTTCATCCCCTGCAGCAGCGTCCGCATGACGGTCAGCGGGTCCGTCGGGTGCGCGAGGTTGAACACGGCGATGCCGCGGTCGGTGGCGGACCACAGCTGCGCCTCGGCCTGCACGTGGACGAGCGACTTCGACCCGCCTTCGATGGAGTGTGTCCAGCGGCCATCGGCGTTCCACACCCGAACGAACCCGCGCGACCCCGAAAACAGCAAGAACCGCGAGAGCGACTGGTTGTGCACGATGCTCAGCACCTGGTCGCCAGGCTGCGGGCCGAAGAGGATGCGCAGCGCGCAGAACCGGTTGGCATCCCACTCGACGATGTCCTTCGACGTCGCAGACGACCACACTCTGTCTTCGAGGTGGGCCATCACGTCGACGGGCAGGTTGTCCGAACCGTTTTGCAGGACGGTCAAAAAAGTGCCGGTCTGGTCGTACACGTTGATCATGCCATTGTCGCGGCCGACCCACGCCTTGTTGCCGACGGCGAGGATGCACGTCGGGTTGACGCTGTCGATCTTCGCGATGACCTCGCAGGTGTTGCTGTCCCGGAGGATGATGGCCCCGGTGCTGCTGCTCGTCCAGACCACGGGCTCCTCGCCCTTGCACGGATGGATCGTGGCGAACACGTTGGCGCACGGCACCGGCGTGTTGACGCTGAGGGCCTCGGACACCTCGGGGGCCTGCACGCCGCGCAGCCCGCCCAGCCCGCTGCCTCGCTTGCCGTTGTCCATCGCCCTCCCCCGCTCGCCGCCGGGCTTGTCCGCCTCCCCCCCACCCAGAACCCACCCTTCTCGAGCCACGAAGGCTCTGTGCTCTCCTTTCCTGTCCGCTGGTTGGATGGTTTCTGACTCAAGAGCTCCGACACAAGCAGATGCTGATGACGTCCTATACATACGGTGAGCATTTAGAATATATTGGTTCAGCGTCACACACAGTGCGAGGCTCCTACTAACAGACATGTTCTGTCTACGCGGGCTGCTTCTCTTTTCGCTGCACTGGTTTGGCCTGTGTTCTAGTTGTTGTCAATCTATACTTGGACAGTCTCGCCTTGGCCGCAAATGCTGGTTGCACAAGACCTGGATCCCTGTTGCCACTCTTGCCTTGATCTCGAGGTGTTCAGTTGCCTTCCTCATCCACACCACGGGCTCCTCGCCCTTGCACGGGTGGATCGTGGCGAACACGTTGGCGCACGGCACCGGCGTGTTGACGCTGAGGGCCTCGGACACCTCGGGGGCCTGCACGCCGCCCAGCCCGCTGCCTCGCTTGCCGTTGTCCATCGCCCTCCCCCGCTCGCCGCCGGGCTTGTCCGCCTCCCCCCCACCCAGAACCCGCCCTTCTCGAGCCATGAAGGCTCTGTGCTCTCCTTTCCTGGCCGCTTGCCTGGTTGGATGGTTTCTGACTCAAGAGCTCCGACACAAGCAGATGCTGATGACGTCCTATACATACGGTGAGCATTTAGAAGATATTGGTTCAGCGTCATACACAGTGCGAGGCTCCTACAAACACATACATGTTCTGTCTACGCGGGCTGATTCTCTTTTCGTTGCACTGGTTTGGCCTGAGTACCAGATGTTGTCAATCCACACTTGGACAGTCACGCCATTGCCCGCAAATGCTGGTTGCACAATACCTACATATCCTGTTGTCAACGAAGGCTCTATGCTTTCGTTCCGTTGGTGCGCAAGAACTCCCCCCACTGACAGACACACAACGTTCTCTATCGTAGGACATGGGAAGTCAAGAAAGACAGGCGCTTCGTTTGGTTTGTGCGTGCCGGTTGATCGCTTTCCCACTTGTATTTACCCTGACAGGCTGCGTCATTTGCAGGCAAGAAATTCTGATCGACCACCACAACACGCTGCCTACGTCTTTTAAAGTGATGCGCGCACCCTGGTTAACACTCTTGTACACCATACTAAAATGCGGATTATGCGTAGCGATGGCCTGCATTCGACACCTCTCGACTGTACCGTGTATATCCGACCAGGTTGGGGGTTTCCAGCCAGACCTGAATGAACAGAAAACGACGAAGAAATGTCAAACGAGAACCAATTACCGCAGGCTTGATGCAGTGGAAGCAAGAAAATTAGTGTGCCTTCTTCTTTTCTAAATGGCACGGGGTGTCAAAGCTAGCACGTGCACGTATTGACCAGCGGCCGGTCTACACCAAATGTTAGTCTGCGTGTACACACTGGGGTTCTCCGTGCCTGAGTTTCATCCTCAGCGTGCTTGAGATTCGTAGCAACTTGAGTTTTGTTCATGTCGCGTAAACTTGACATGTAGTTGTCAACGTGTACATTACCACTTGCAAGCGCGCGCAAAGGCATTGCAAGCTACAACGTGCCACTCTCTCTCTCCGGCGACTTGACTTATTGTTGTTATGTATGCTGCTGCCCGCTCCATTCCGGCCTGGCGCGAACCGTCGAGTAGCCTTGCCCCGCCGTTCTAGACTGGTTCTCCGTTCTCGTCAAAAAATGGCGGTGTGGCGTCCATCTTTCGCCGGTGACGTCTTCGTAGCTGTGACGGGCTCTGGCATTGGCAACACTAGCTAATAGCACAGGCAGCTGTGCAGCACCGGACCAATTCTGAACCCGTATGCTTTCTTCCGTTGGAGTAGCCAGGGTTCGCATTCATCCGTTCTTTGTATTGGAGTAAAGGTCTGGAAGTCTCTACAGACGCGGAGGGCTGCTGATTGGGTTACCACCTGCTTGAGATGCCTGGCTCGACCTCGCCAACCTGCCGAATTGGCATTTCCTCCCTCGGTCTACTCGCGTTTAGCGAGCAAGACCTACAGCTCATTTCCTGCGGCTTTCCGGCACCCTCGACGGCAGTTGGTGCAGCTTGTTAGTCCTTGCCGCTTGACCAGGCACCCACGCTTTCCGTTGGTGTAGGCAGGGCTCCCTTTCATCTATTCGATCGGGAGGGTAACGGTCGGGAAGTCTCTACACTGAATTCGTTGCTCTTCAGCCGGTGTTGGCAGATGCGGGAAGCTGTTAATTGAGGTTGCTACCTGCTTCGGATGCCTGCCATCTCCTCCGGCTCTTCGCCACCCTCGACGGCAGTTGGCGTGGCTTGCTGGTCCTTGTCCGCTGCTTGAGGCGGCTGCGCTGATTCTGAACCGGTCGCCGCCGAAGAAAGCGCACTTCGCTTTCTTCGGCCTTCAAGGAGACCACGCACCTGGTGTAGCCAGGGTTCTCATTCATTTGTTCGACTGGCAAGAAGGTCGGGAAGTCTCTAAACTGGATTCGTTGCTCTTCAGCCAGTGTTACCAGACGCGGGAAGATGCTGATTGGGGCTGCCATTTGCTTCAGATGCCTGGCCTTGGCTCGACTTCGCAAAGCCGGGGACTCTGGCGAATTCGACATGTGTTCCCTCCGTTCCAAACGCGGGCAAGACCTACAGCTCCATCTCCTGCGGCTCTCCACCCTCGGCGGCAGTCGGCGCGGCTTGCTGGTCCTTGCCCGCCGCTTGCGGCGGCTGTGCCGCCTGCGCGGCCTGCGCCTGCTGCAGCACGGGTTTCTGCGGCTTCTTCGCCCAGCCCTTCGGGGCTCCCGCCTTCTTCTTGCCCGCCCACGCGCTGTAGCTGATGTTGCTCCGGGTGACGTGCACACTCGAGGAGCCGATCTTGAACCCGGTCGCCTCCAGCGCGCGCTTCGCGCCCTCTTCGGTCTTGAAGGACACGACGCACCCGCGCCTCGTGTTGGTGAAGCCGAAGTCCTCAACCTCGCCGAACTCCGACAGCGTCGACCTCATGAGTTCGGGCGAGACTGCCGGCGGGAACGACTTGAGGAATAGAGACCGGGGATGGTCTTCCGGCGCTTCGTTGCTCTCGAGCCAGTGCGACACGGATGCCGAGGGCGGCTTGACGGCGGGAGCTTCACCTTCGGTCCGCTCCGCTTCGAAGGTCAGCGTCGCCCCGTCGAGGGTGATCTGGCCGGACAGGGCCCGGTTGCGCGCCGCCTCCTCTGCAGTGGCGTAGTCGATGAAGGCACGGCCCCTGCACAGGCCCGAAGCCTTCCGGCGGAGGATCCGGATGGAAACCGGGTACAACCCGGCGGCGGCGAGGACCTGCTTAACCGATTCGTCGGAAGCCGACGTCGGCAGGCCCGTGGCGAACGCGGTTTTGCTGAGGTCCCGGACGATGGCCGGTGGTTTCGCACCCTGCGCACTCTGCTCGGATTCGGGGTTGGCCGTGAAATCGGACGGGTTCGCCACCCGACGCTTCTTCGGCTGCGCCTCGTCGGCGGCGGCGGCGTCGTCGTCCCCGCTGTCGTCGGCGTCGAACCCGGTCGACATCATCGCGGAGCTGCCGACGGGCCGCTTCCTTGCCGCGGGCTCGCCGCCGCCGGCCCGCTGCTGGCGCATGCCCTTGCTCACCGCGTTCTGCATGCTGTAGTCGGGCTTCGCCCCCTTCCCGCCCTTCCCGCCCGCATCCGTCAGCGACTTCAGGTACCTCGCTTCGCTCCGCGCGTCGTTGCCGTGCTGGTTCAGCGCTTCGTAGTCCGTTCCGATGACCCGGCTCGTGTCCCCCATCGCGGCTTCAATGTGGAAGGTTCCCCCCCCCCCCCACTCCTCCTTTTTCCTCTTCTTTTTCTCCTGCCTTGCCTTCCATGGGTATGTGCATAAATGCGAGGAACGACAGGTGTTTCCAGACTCTTTCGAGGTTTCAGAAGCTGGTGATTTTAGAGTTAAAGTTCGCTTGAGACTCCGGGACTGTGAGTCTCCGGTTGACCGTTTCCGCCAGAGGAGCGCACTCTGCTCGGTCGGAATCGACCCCGAAAGTCAATACGAGAACTTCACGCAGCCTTCAGGGTGTGGTTGGTTCAAATAAAAAGTCCTAACCGGAGGGAGGGTGGAAGGTGACCTCGCTTAAGCTCGTTTCTCCGGGTTAAGGCAGTCACTTAACATTCCCGGCATTCGTCGGCGTCGAGCCCGGTCGACATCATCGCAGAGCTGCCGAGGGGCCGCTTCCTTGCCGCGGGCTCGCCGCCGCCGGCCCGCTGCTGGCGCATGCCCTTGCTCACCGCGTTCTGCATGCTGTAGTCGGGCTTCGCCCCCTTCCCGCCCGCATCCGTTTGCGACTTGAGATACTGCTTCGCTTCGCGCGTCGTTGCCGTGCTGGTTCTGCACGCCGCACAACGCGCCATTCTCCGTGAATGAGGTATGCCTAGTAGGCACAAGTCACGATACCAGCCGGGTCATCGGAACGGACTACGAAGCGCTGAACCAGCACGGCAACGACGCGCGGAGCGAAGCGAATATCTGAAGTCGCTGACGGATGCGGGCGGGAAGGGCGGGAAGGGGGCGAAGCCCGACTACAGCATGCAGAACGCGGTGAGCAAGGGCATGCGCCAGCAACGGACCGGCGGCGGCGAGCCCGCGGCGAGGAAACGGCTATCGCGTACTACAGCCTGAAGCCCGCGCATGCATCGCGGATCGCTGCAACGTCCAGCCGGGAGCTCGTGCTGTCGGATACAAAGCGAGAAACGAACGTGTTTGGCGACTATGGTGGTCCGCTTGTTCTACTTTACTTGGGTTTTGCTCTTTTCGCCCGCCTCGCAGAGGAGGCGCGCAAGTGTGGGGAGATCCGCCTGAACAAGAAAGGAAGGCAAAAAAGACAAGCGTGTAACGCTGTTTCGTAGCGTTCGTTCCGCAGGAGTGCTCAAACCAAGCAACTCCCAGCTGCGTGTGTGTGTGTGTGAGCGCGTTAAGTTCATGGCTAGTGGGTAGCGTCTGAAGCGAAGTATAGTCCACTGGCGGGTGGGGTGGGTGTGGGTATGTGCAACGCACGAAAGCGCCCGATTAATTGTGATTCACAAACGAGGTTGCTGGTACCCGCCACCGGTTGCGCAACTGCAACAAGGTGCCGCCAAACGCGGTGTGCTAGCAGAGGAAGCATCGGTTCCGTCGAGAAAAGGTGCTCGCGTCGCGAGCCACCCAACTAACGGGTGCAATAGAATGCGCGCCGCCGGAAGTGGGTGGGATTGCTGCATGGTGGCTCGTTCGACGTCCCGTTCGCTGTCAACCAGATTCTGCCAGCGAGATACAAGTTCTGTCGTATTCGTCACTGCGCGGGACGGGCCTAGGCATCTCCCACGTGGTTGTGCCCTATCTGATTCGACTACTAATTGTGCTGGCCAGATGAAGCTGAGACCGGCACAGGCCATCATCGTGGCCGATTCGACTCCCCAACAGCAGTCTACTCCAGGTTATGAAGAGAGCCCCTCCGCTTGGATGATGCGGAGAATGTGCAGAAGTCAAGAGCGGCGGGTCGGCTCATCTTGACAAGCAGGCCGGTAGGTCGGGCATCCGATAATGAATGCGCAACGCAAGTTACTTGCCAAATGCCCTGTTTCTGAGAATGGATGATATCCAAGCGACCCACCCATAGTTGGCCCTCTTAGCATCACAAGTCACGCTGGTCCTCACCGCGTGGTCTTTCATGTGAGTCTCCCAAAACAAAAGTGGTGCTCACTTGAAAGTCCGAAGAAGTACCGTGCTAGGATTGGTTGCAGGAGCTGGCCGAGCTTCCCGCTGCATTCGATCATCAAGTTACCTTTTTCCTGGCGATGAGACGCCAGCTCAAAGGTACTGCCGGATGGGAAGCTTGCCCTTTGTTCAAGGACGGCGTTCCTCCTTCCTCACAGCGCTTTGAACAGCAGCACCGCAATATTGCCTCCGAAGTACATGTACATGAGGTGCTTCAGCTCGTGTGTGATCTCGAAGCCGAAGCCTTCTCCGATTACGCAGTGCCACGGGTGGCCAAACTTCTTGTCCATCACGTCCTTGATAAACTTGGCCGCCGCCTGAGTTGATTGTTTTAGAGTGTATTAGCTTGAAACTCTGGGGAACTAGAGTCACCGGTTGACTTATGCCAATAGGAATATCCTCTAAACACAACGTGCTTCAGGGTGGCGGATACACACGAGGCAAGAGTATCGGTGTGTACAGGGTTTAAACTCTCAAACGGTATTGTGTAGGGCGCGTTTAAGAGTGACAGTTCGCTTAAAACTCCGGGTTTCAAGCGAACTTTCAGCGTACGAGAGTACGAGGTTCAAAGGCCCGGTGGTTGAGAGCCTCCGGTTAAGGGTTGCGGAGGGGGGTGCACATTTCCCTTTGGCTAGCCAAACGTAGTTTTGTAGTGCTGTGCTACTTTCGATTCCGATTGGTTTATTGCGGCCTTCGTTGGTTGTTTGTAAAAAGACAGGCGCTTCGTTTTGTTTGTGCGTGCCGGTTGATCGTTTTCCCATTTGTATTATTACCCAAGGGATTCTGATTAACCACCAAAACACGCTGTGTCTACGTCTTTTTAACCTGCACAATACATTGAAGGGCAACCCGCAAGATTGTTGGTACTAAAAAGAAGCTTAGCGCCAAAACACCGCGAAAGACGAATAGTGATAAATACCTCGTATTTGTCGGGATCTGGGTTCTTCTCGAGCGCAGTCACGACGGTGTCCTTTGCTTCGGCGCGCATTTCTTCGGGCATGTCGGTGTTCTTGATGAGGCCGAAGTTGCACGATGCAAGGTGCGTCTTGTCCATTTTGCATGGCTGAAGGCTCATCGCGTACTGGTTTAGCTTTTTTTTTTCTTTTTCTTCTTCCTTTTTCCCTTTTGTTGTCTTCGGGTTTAGGGCACCAGCTATGTCCGCGTGCTACCGCATCGAGCTTGAAGCGAACGCGGAGGGAAGGTCGGTTTTGCAAAGGATGCGGTGTGCAGCAATGGCAAGACAAACGGACGAGCCCAGTGCAATCCATTCAAGAATGTCAACCGTTCAAAAATCAAAGTGTAACAAATATACGCAGCGTCCCTCCGCTGGTCATTTACGGACGACAACCAGTTCGAGTGTAAGCTGTCTGACGATTGTGTGACCTCGACTCCGGAGCGGGGTACCATTGCTTGGGAGCATAGCTGGACACAGTACACAATATGTCTCCTGGGTACCCAATATGGGACCCATATATGGAGCAGGTACGTGCACTGTGATGGACACCACATACACCTACAGGTATTGCAGTTTACTCCATCCGCTTGATAACAAATAAGCAGCAGGCCGCAGTTAGTGATAAAGGAAAAAACAATTTCCCACCCTCCCTTGCCCCGGTGATCGTCTTGGTGGGCGTTGATACGCCCAAACCATTCCTTTCATCCCGTTCGCAAGTTTGTTAGTTGTTAGGTTGAATTGGCTTCACACTTTCCCTTTGATGTCATGCGTGTTGTGCCTCAGCATTTGGTGAAATCTGACCAACCAAGCAAAGGACAACGAGAGTTCGTGACAATTCCTCTGTACAGCATCATGCTGTATGTGGTGGTGGTGTGTAGTGCACTGCTACGTGATGTGTATAGCACGGCATCAGCGGGTCCAGATCCCGGGGTCGGGGACCAAATACGCTTGTGTCTGCGGCCTACTACAACGGAGCCGGCCACCAATAACCAGTTTGTGGTTCTGACGATGTGCGTATGAGTTTGCATTCCAACTTCAAACTAATGCGGTGCACATCACAGTTGAACGCTTACGCCCGCCACTAAACCCAGATTTACCTGTGTTTCGTGTGGGCTACAGCACATTTACCTCCTTTGATCTATCAACTGGCAGCCTTCTCAAGCATTTCCTACAAAGCGGGTGCTTATACAAAACATAAACCGAACGGGAAAGATGGCAGACACTCGGCAGGGCAGTGGGACGGAGTGGGAAGATGGGGTGTGGGGGAAATTAACACTGGGTGGCTCTACGTTTCCGTACTATTTCATTTCAAAGTTTCTCCTTGTTGCTGTTGCTGTTGGGGAAGGGGAGTTGGGGGGCGACGTGTTTCAGCAAAAGCTTGAGGACGGGAATTAGGTACTCGACACACCGTGTTTCGGACTATATAGCCACAGACGCAGTAGGCGGGCCACTGCAGACAGGACGGCGACATGAGTCTGGTTTGCCAGGCGGCTGTTTTGTATCGCCACAGCCGAAGACCACACATGCTCCGAGAGTCCGTCCGTCTCGGGAAGAAGGCTGCCAACGACCGTGTTTCAGCAATCGGTTAAGGAAGCTCGGATTGTACAGCCGCGCACAGAAGGATCGCCCCCATGTGCTACCCACAGTACCAAAAGGAACCAGCCTAGGAGACCTATTGCGGATAACGGCACGGCCCGATGCAAAACAATGAGATCTCCCCTGTTTTTTCCATGCGCATCCACAAGACACCCCACTACACGAAGAAAGTGCAGCTTTCCAGGCTGTCCCCGCGTGAAGCGTTTCAAGGGTCAACCCTTCCTTCAAAAAGAGACGAGTGCATCATCCGGGGCCTGTGGACATGGTCAACAGAATCGTCGCTACCACTTCGTGTGAGGAAGCAATTCTTGAAGTCGCAGTGAATGTTCGCTTGAGGATCCGGGGGTTTAAAGTCTCCGGGTGCCCATCGTCGTAAGGGGTTCTTAATGGTTTCGTATACTGGTATGCATGTCGGATTTGTGGTAGTACAGTGCACGTGCGTGCGTGTCAATGTTTGCCTGTTGCCCACTATTATGCTTCGTCTGGGGAAGGAAACCTGGAGGAGGCGAGACTTCTTCTGAGCACGTATCAGCCAAAGAAATAGAAGACTCTGTACAGTACGCTGACAGCTTTCGTCCCAACAAGGTCCAACAGACCCGGGCGTCCCTGCTCTCCATCCTGGGTTAGCCTGCTGCTGAGGCTAACACGTGTGGTTTACGGGGACTGGGATTTTCTTCTCCCTTGTGCTGCTTTTCTTTTTTTCGATCTAAACTTGAGAAGCGAGGAACTGCGGGGGTGGAGGGACTGTTAAGAAAAGAACAAAAGCAAAAAAGAAATGCTTCGGGAGGTGGCTCTAAAACGTAAAACAAACGCGGGGATGGGGGGAAAAATGAAAAACAAGATTCACCTCGTTTGCATTGACGCGGCGAGGACATGTACACGAAAAGAGGCCATCAGCCAACGAGTGAACCGAACGGGACGCAAGCGGCGGTTCAAGGCGCCAACTTGAGTCGCGGTGTGCTGTGGCGCACCTGCGGTAACGAGCAAACCGACTCGGTACACGGTGGAGCCAGCCTCAGAAGCTGGAGCTAAAGCTGGAGTTAAAAAAGACAGGCGCTTCGTTTTGTTTGTGCGTGCCGGTTGCTCGTTTTCCCACTTGTATTTACCCTGTGTGTATTCAGGTAAGGAATTCTGATCAAACACCAAAACACGCTGCCTACGTCTTTTTAGCCTGCACAATACATTGAAGGGCAACCCACAAGATTGTTAGTACTAAAAAGACAGGTGCTTCGTTTTGTTTGTGCGTGCCGGGTGATCGTTTTCCCACTTGTATTTACCCTGTGTATATTCAGGTAGGGAATTCTGCTCTGACAACCACCAAAACACGCTGCCTACGTCTTTTTAGCCTGCACAATACATTGAAGGGCGACCCGCAAGATCGTTAGTACTAATAAACGGGCGTCCACACCCGCTTTTCGGGTGTGGATTTACCCACGTATTTGGTTGTAGCAAACCCGCTTTTTTCGGGTGTGACTCTCGGGCACACCTCCCCTTTTAGCTCCAGCTTCTGGTGGTTGGGCTTCACCGTGTAGAAACCCGGTAAAGGGCCTCTGGACCGCTCGGATCTACCACTGGAAGTTCGGGAGAGGCGGTGCCGGTTCCGGGCAGACGTAGCCGGCGGAGGTCAACGGAGACGGGTAGTCGGCGTACAGGGCGAGCTCCGCGGCTGTGGCCGGCGTGTGCGGGACGCCGATGGTGGTGTCGACGCTGGTCCTCGGCTTCGGGACCGGGAGCCTCGCCTGCCATCGGTGGGTCTTCGTGTTCGGACTCTGCCGGAGGGCCTGTTCCACGTGGTCCACGTTTTCGGTCGTGAACGGGAGTGGTTCCGCCTCCTCGCAATCGGAGTCGTCGTCGACAACCTGCGTCCGCTTCTTGCGCAGCTTCCGGTCGGCGGTCGGCTGCTTGGCGGGCTTGAACCGCCTTTCGGCTGTCTTTGCCGGGAGGAATGGCTCTTCCAGATCGACGCCCACCGGGGCCATGCCTCGGGCGGCCGCCACACGCACGCCGCACTCGATGCGCGGGGCGTGCGCCTGCGCCTGGCCGTGGACCAAGTCGTCGCTGTACTCGGTCGCGCACGGGCGGGCGAGTGTGTCACCCTTGCCCAGCGACGTCAGCAGCCGCTCCTCCTCCTCCAGCTTTGCGACAACGCGGTCCAGCAGCGCCGCCTTTGTACCCGTGCCTGTTTGTGTTCGGCGTTTATTGTGGTTTAAAGGTTCGTTGTTTCGGGTCTCCGGTTGACCGTTGAGGCTTGGGGTCGGGAAGTGATAAGGGTGTAGCCAGGTTTGGACCCTTTACTAACTACGGCTAGCCACAACTTTGTGACTGTACCCTTTCACTCTTTTACCCACTTTCCCAGCTAGCCAAAAAAAGGACTCCTGCGGCCGACACGAACACAAGGAGGCTGTGGGGGGTCGTTGTTATTGGTGCTGGTTTTGAGGGATAAGGAAACATTAGAAATCTTTTTGCGGTGGTCTCCGCTGGACCGGTAGTTTGCGCTACCGCAAACTTCTTTTACACTCGTTCTCTTCTCTTCTCACTACTGTACGTACTCTTTCACTCTTTTTCTCACTTTGGCTAGCCAAAAAAAAGGAGGCTAGACTGTGGAGGGGGGAACTTAGTTTCGTGTTTCAGGCGACACTTGCCTTTTGAGTGGGTTTGGTGTTAGCATCAAGTCTTCTTCGCGGGAATGCAGAGAGTCTTGTTTTCATTTCTTTCTTTTCGACTTTTTCTTCTTGATCTCGGTGTCGACAACTTCTTCCTTTACCATGGTAATTTTGGACTTTTTGGTGCCGTAGAGGGGGGGAGCGTTGTTATTGGTGCTGGTTTTGTGGGATGAGGTGAAGGGAAAAAAATTCTTTTTTGCGGTGGTCTCCGCTGGTCTGGTAGTCCGTGCTACCTCCTTTCTTTGACACTCGTTCTCTTCTCTACTCACTACTGTACGTACTCCTTTCACTCTTTTACTCTCTTCCTGAGACCGACACCACGAACACATTCGTAGAGGGGGGAGGGGGCATACTCGCGATGTTTTGAATCTTCAGGTACGTGCGCAGGCGGTCGACGGTGAGCTTGTTCAGCCGCTCCTCCTTCCACAAGCGGCGCATGTCGTCCGGGATCGTGGTGCCGTTGGCGGTGACGCCGGGGTGCACCGACACGCGGGGCTTGCGCTTCGCCGCGGCCTGTCGGGGCTTGCCGCCGGCGCCGTGCCCTTCCGGCTGCGCGCCGCGGTCCTCGTCGGCCGCTTCTTCTTCTTCCTCTTCCTGGTCCGGGTCGGAGTCGCCGAAGACGATGACTTCGTTGTCTTCGCTGTCCTCGGCTTCGTCTTCGTCTTCGTCGCACTGCGGCTCGGCCGGCGCTGCCACCTTCTGTAAAACGAAGCCGTGGGCGTGTCTCCGCGGCTTCCTCGTCATGAACACAGATTCCTGGTCGTCCTCCGCCGGAGGTTGGGCAGTGGCGGCGGCGGCGGCGGCGGCGGGGGGAGCGCGCGCCTTGCGCTGGAACACGACGTCCGAGGCGCCGGAGAGCTGCTTGTGCTGCTCCCGGCTCCGGCTCCGGCCTTCTTCAGCGCCTTCGCAGCCGATCCTCTCCATCTCGCGCGCCAGCTTCTTCCACGTCGGGTACCAAACTCCTCTGTTCGCGACGAGGTCGTCCTGCGGTGTGTCGTTTGGACTGCCACTGGGAACTACATTCTCAGGTGTCTAGAAATGGAAGGCTGACCCTTCGGTGTCTGGAAGAGACTGGTCCTCACGCCTAAAAGCGAAGGATTTGCCTTCTTAGGTGTAAAGAAGTGGAAGGCTGTCCCTTCGGTGTCTGGAAGAGACTGGCCCTCGGATGTCCAAAAGCGGAAGATTGGCCCCTCTTACGTATTGGAAGGCTGTCCCTTCGGTGTCTGGAAGAGAAAGACTGTCCAAAAGCGGAAGATTGGCCCTTGTTAGGTGTAGAGAAGCGGAATCCCGGCCGCTCTCAAATAGCCGTCTTCTTGTTGCGTTAGTGGGGAGTCATTTGGGTCACTTTTTCCGCGCTTTCGGCGCGGTGCAAATCTCGACGGTTGCAACTGTTGTTGGAAGTTGCTCACGAGTTCATAATCCGAAAAGGAATCGGAACCAAATATCCAAGAGCGGAAGCCTGACCCTGAATTATGACCTTGGAGGGTCTAGAAGTAGGAAGTCCGGCTGTAAGAAGATTGGTGCTCAGAGGTCTAGCGTATGCTTTTCACAGCGGGTACAGTAGCCCAACCTGCTTGAGGATCATCCCCATGCACCCTCCGGCACCACACAGAGTGTGAAGAACAATACCTGAGCATTTTGAGCAAGCAGCAGGGCGTCGATGAAGACGTCAAGAAGCTGTGCGGTCGCGTCTTTTTCTTCGAAGTTCATCTTGCGCTCGGCTTCTTTCCCGCTTCGCGTTTCGGTGACCTTGCGGTGTGTTAACGTTGAGGTCTTCCAGGATTAAGTTTCGGCAGAGCTCGCCTGCCTTCATGCTTGTTTGATGTCTGAGTAAAAATCGCTCGTAAAAACAAAGGGCGCCCTGCCCACCTACTGCGACTTACAAATGCACAGTGGACGTGGGGTTGCTTGGAACGGTATGTGCTCGCCTGCCTTCACGGCACTTGCACTTTACAGAACTCAATACTGAACACCTGTCCTCTACCTGCCGTGTTTCGGTCGTTTGATCCACGGGCATTGCGCACACCGTCGACGTAGAACCTACATGGCTGCGGACGGAACAGCGATGTGCGTCTCGTTGTGATTTGCAACTTACGACGAGCCGCTCGTCGCTAACCCGACAGTCAACACATAACGCGTATGAGACAAATGAAGTTTTTCCAGTATCACACAGGTGATCTTCTCTGCCAGATCAGTTTGGAAACGCTGAGCTAGCCGGCATCCTTGCCAAGGCTAATCAGCGATGGGAACTTGAAAAAAGACGGCTGAAAGTCCCTGAAACCGGTTGAGTGGGTGAGTGTTGGAGATGCGTCCTATCTCAATCATCATTGCTCACGGTTACATCATTTGCTGGTGGGATGCGAGCAAGCATCCCACCAGCAGGAGCAACATCGCCATTCGCGCACCCGATTCGTTTTGCCTGTCGTTACACAGCAGAGAAATGTCTCGCAAAGCGTGCACGGGACGAATCAGAACACGGGACCACAGTTGCAGAATCAGTGCCTTCACTGGGGCCGGCGTTTACGATGTTCGGATCGTCCAAGCATCTGCTACGAGACGTGCGTGTTTCGGTCGGAAGCTGTATGCAAATGGGAAAAACGAAGCAGCGCGGAGATACAGACCGCCGATGACGCACGAAGAAAAAGCCGAGAACAGGCTTTCTTTTAAAAAGCTCGTAGAAACCGAAAATCTTATGAAGGTGGAAAGCAAGTGAGAATGGGGCTCTACTCTTGGCTTCTGCACACCGAAGCCGTGGGTGTTTCTTTCGCTGCCCAACCGGGGTTTTTCGTATTTCCTCGACCGTTAGGCCCGTAGCTCTGCAGTACCACCGAACACGCGAAGCTTGGCTCCCGTGCGACAGGCTTTCCCCGAAACACTCGTGCTCGCAAAAAGGGGAGGTGTCGGGTGTTCGCCTGCCAGATTCGGTCGGAAGTGATTACTCGTGCTCGGCAGTTTCCTTCTCTGCAGCATGAAGCGCTTCCAAGCTTTGTTTGTTTGGCGGGGCAGTTCTAATAGCTTGTCTTTGCCGTTCTATGTTGTTGATTTCGTTTTTTTTCCTTTTGTCTAGGCACCTAGGAAGTGCCTCATTTATATGTTTTGCCAGGAGGAGCACAGCTACTACAAAACGGGTCTCCGACTCGTCCCAGAGCCACAGGATAGAAATACAGAGAGAGAGGAGGGGCCCGAGGGGAGGGCACGCCTCTCCCGCCATCTGCACGTGCTCGCATAGTCATTCGCTACTGCGCTGACCTTTTCCGAGACAGGAAGAGAACACATCAACGCAAGGCAAAGGGCGGGCATCCGTCAGGTGGCCACGCCGGATCCGGAGGCTCCCTGGGACGGGGAGTAGGCTCAGGGCTTCTCTCCCCTCCCCACCGCACGTGTTCTTGTAGTCATCGCTTCCACGATAGTCATTCGCTACTGCGCTGACCTTTTCCGAGAGAGGGAGAAAACACAGCAACACAAGGCAAGGGTGGGCCTCCACCGTCAGGTGGCCATGCTGGATCCGGGGCAGCTCCCTGGGACGGGGAGTAGGCTCTGGGCTTCTCTACCCCCCCCACCGCACGTGTTCTTGTAGTCATCGCTACCACGATAGTCATCCGCTACTGCGCTGACCTTTTCCGAGAGAGGGAGAAAACACGGCAACACAAGGCAAAGGGTGGGCCTCCACCGTCAGGTGGCCAGGCCAGGCTGGACCCGGGACAGCTGGCTATGACAGGGAGTAGGCTCGTGGCTTCTCTCCCCCCCCCACCGCATGTGTTCTTGTAGCCATCGCTACCACGATAGCCATCGCTACCGTGCTGATCTTCCCGAGAGAGAAAGAGGGTCGATGACCTACGTCTGGATGGGACGACAGAACCGGGTTGGTGGGCTCATTTGCTGCTGTTGGCGTGAAACTCGCTCGTCCACGCTGGGCATGTGAAACTCGCTCGTCCACGCTGGGCACGTGAAACTCGCTCGTCCACGCTGGGCACGTGAAACTCGCTCGTCCACGCTGGGGACATGAAACTCGCTCGTCCACGCTGGGCACAGGGGGCGGACGGTTCCGGAAGAGTGTTTTCAGGTCCAGCGGGTTTCGGCGCGCCAGAAGACAGAAACGGGAGACGTCGGGCCGCGACACCGACCGAGATAGCGCGGTGGCGACGGGGCAGGTTCGGGCAGGCCGGGTCTCAAAAGGACTCCAAAAAAGACCCCACGACTCCAACAGGACTCCAACAGAGCCCCCAGGACTTTTCGTGAACGTAATTTATCCAAAGAGAGTCGGAACCTGCCGCAGCTTGCTGCCGCTAGCTCGGATCCTGCGGCAGCCAGCTGCCACTAGCTCGGAACCTGCCGCCGCTTGCCCGCTAGCTCGGATCCTGCGGCAGCTAGCTGCCACTAGCTCGGAACCTGCCGCCGCTTGCCCGCTAGCTCGGAACCTGCCACAGCTTGCTGCCGCTAGCTCGGATCCTGCCGCAGCTTGCTGCATCCAGGCGGAGCTCGACTGCATGGTGTGGGCCGTGAAGGGATGCCTCTGCTCACCGCTGAGGAAACAAACTCGGCTCCCTTCGTTCCGTTCGGCACAGCGAGAAAAGTGTGATGGGCCTTTTCTCCGGAAGGGCGCACGCACTCACGACTCGACTTAACACGCACCACAGCGAGGCTTCTCTCGTGTTTGGTTGACTGATGGTTCGGGTTCGTCTAAACAGATTCTAGCGTATTTTGATATTGCTTTTTGTAGGGGGCCGGCATTTGTAAAGTCTCCGGTTGACTGTAAAAGCTTGGAGTGGAAAGGAGGGTATCGCTCGTGCCGGGTGGTGTCCATCCGTCACGAAAGCATGTCCTGTTGGGTGATCCCTAACGCTGAGAACGAAGCAAGAACATGCTTGGAAGATGCATCTTCATAACACTGCATCGTATCTGCGCCGTGTGCTTCGGTCTAAGCCACAGACGCAATAGACAGACCACCATCAGCGCGGAACCTGAGTGTCTGCAGACAGTGACATGAATCTGGCTTGTCACGTAGCTGGTCACAGCAAGGACCATCCATGCCATCAGAGCACAGGAAAATCCGTCTTGGGGCGATGGCGGTCGGAATTCACGACCCTACCCACCTAGCCCTCCGACCTCATAGGATCTTCATCGTAGAGCGCAGGGTGACACTGTCACCCTCCACCATGGCGGGGTCTCAAGACTCGGCCGAAATCTCCCATTGGTAGGGTCAGGAATAGTTGAGTCGCAGCTCTTGACAAAGACTTTTGTTTGTGCGCACTAGCGGAACTCACCTGCTTTGGCAAGTTTCACGTAGTAAGCTGCCGACTACAAATTGTTGGTATCAACAATGCATTGTGAACACAAAAGAAGAAGGTGCTTTGCATTATTCGCTTTTTCTCACGAACGGGGGGGGGTCGGTCCGACTCCCCAAATCGTGGTTAGCACAAACTCAAGAGGTCTAGTCAACTATTCCTTGGGGTGTGTTGTGAATTTCAGGAGGTCCCACGGCACAGCTGTGGGGCCGAGGGACCCCCGGGACCACCAACCCCCATTTTTCCAATTGAACAGATTGGCCAGAAATTCGTCCCAACACTGGAGGGGGTAAATACAATCCCGCGCCCTACATTGCATTGCCAAAGCTAGAAAAACAGACGCGAGTTGGTGTTTGATGAGAAATTCCTAACCCGGATAAGAAACAAGATACTAAACAAGAGGGGAAAGTCGATCACGCACCGAATTCTCGCCAAAATGATCTATATTGATACGAGAGAGACGAGTTGGAACACAAAGGATCATCTCTCCGGGGAGGCTACGGTCTCCTCGCTACCTCGTACGGCGTGAGTCGGTTCGTCGGATGCGCCGGTCTATATGAGTCGATGCCAAAAGGGGGGGAAAATCTTAGTTTCGTGTTCAGGCGCTACTTGCCTCTAAGTGTTTGATGCTAGGGGGGGGGGGGGGGTTTGGGCGGAAAAATCCCCGCATAGTTCACCAGGGTCTGACGGGTACTGAGGCCCCATACCCTTCCTAAAACATCATTCTGCGTTCAAATACGCCCTCAGAAGCCTCCGGAGAGCCTTCTATGATGTCCCAAATGCGATTTTGTGGGTTTTTAGGGGGTCCCCCCGTCTGCTGGCCGTAAACCGCCATAGAAGACACATATGCAACCTGATGCTGGGTCGCTCCTCGGAGCAAAATCTCGGCCTAAACACACGTTTTCGGCGTTCTCTATCATTCTCCAGGTGCATTCGACCCTCGGACTTCATAAATTATCTCGCTTACAGGTGTTCCGGGGTGTGCAAAAACAAGGCGAATGGACCCTACAGACCGTACCACGCCCTGCCTGTCTATACAGGCTTTGGGGTCGAATTGCGCCGCCTTGGCGCCATGTGCACCGTTTTGGTCTCGTTTGTGCTGCTTTGGGATCCACTAAGAACTCTGGTCTGATTTGCGGGACGCTTTGCTCGGTTTTGGTGCCCACTTTCACCGTTCAAAGTGCATCCAGTGGTGAAGACTTTGCGCCGAAGCTGGAGAGGAAGCGACCCAGTAGGCGCCACTTCACCGTGAGCGGGTCTCGGAACAGGACTCAAACTGGCCCAGGTGATACTGCCGACCATGGCGGGTGTGTGCGCCACACAGTTTGTCTGACCAAGCTCACTGCACAGGAGCTTGCCACACATCCCTCGGGTCATGTGCCGCCTGTGCAAAGTCATCCAGCGAGAAGCACTTTGCAGCCATGGGTGAGAAAGGTGCCAGAAGGGAAGACATTGCCAGGAAAGCTCTGAAAGCCTGCCCTGAAAGCGGTGAAGCCTGCTTCAAAATCATGAAGTGAACGCGTCGTAGTCAACCGCTTCGACGACGATTGAGAACGGCTGATGATCGCCTGTTACTTAACGCTTGTCCTACTTCGTTCACCAAGCCTTGCAGAATCACCAGAATAGCATAACATGATGCAGGTAGAAGCCTGAACAGGCCTTAGAACAGTGAAAGTGGGCGCCAAAACCGAGGAAAGCGTCCCGCAAATCAGACCAGAGTTCTTAATGGACCCCAAAGCAGCACAACCGAAGCCCGAAACGGTGGATGTGGCGCCAAAGCCGGTGCAATTTGACCCCAAAGCCTGTATAGACAGGCAGGGCGTAGTTCGGTCTGTCCCCAATGCAGGGGGCCATTCTCCTTATCTTTGCACGTCCCGGAACACCTGTGAGTGAAAGAAACCACGAAGCCCGAGGGTCGAATGCGCCTGGAGAGTGCTAGAGAACGCCGAAAACGTGTGTTTGGGCTGGGATCTTGCACAGAGAAGCGACCCAGCTTCAGGTTGCATATGTTTCTACTATGGCGGTTTACGGCCAGCAGACGGGGGGACCCCCTAAAAACCCACAAAATCGCATTTGGGACATCATAGAAGGCTCTCCGGAGGCTTCTGAGGGCGTATTTGAAAGCAGAATGATGTTTTAGGAAGGGTATGGGGCCTCAGTACCCGTCAGACCCTGGTGAACTATGCGGGGAATTTTCCGCCCAACCCCCCCCCCCTTTTGGCATCGTACCAATATACAAACATACATATGAGTCGATGCCAAAAGGGGGGGGGGGGTTTGGGCGGAAAAATCCCCGCATAGTTCACCAGGGTCTGACGGGTACTGAGGCCCCATACCCTTCCTAAAACATCATTCTGCTTTCAAATACGCCCTCAGAAGCCTCCGGAGAGCCTTCTATGATGTCCCAAATGCGATTTTGTGGGTTTTTAGGGGGTCCCCCCGTCTGCTGGCCGTAAACCGCCATAGTAGAAACATATGCAACCTGATGCTGGGTCGCTCCTCGGAGCAAAATCTCGGCCTAAACACACGTTTTCGGCGTTCTCTATCATTCTCCAGGTGCATTCGACCCTCGGACTTCATAAATTATCTCGCTTACAGGTGTTCCGGGGTGTGCAAAAACAAGGCGAATGGACCCTACAGACCGTACCACGCCCTGCCTGTCTATACAGGCTTTGGGGTCGAATTGCGCCGCCTTGGCGCCATGTGCACCGTTTTGGTCTCGTTTGTGCTGCTTTGGGATCCACTAAGAACTCTGGTCTGATTTGCGGGACGCTTTGCTCGGTTTTGGTGCCCACTTCACCGTTCAAAGTGCATCCAGTGGTGAAGACTTTGCGCCGAAGCTGGAGAGGAAGCGACCCAGTAGGCGCCACTTCACCGTGAGCGGGTCTCGGAACAGGACTCAAACTGTGGCCCAGGTGATACTGCCGACCATGGCGGGTGTGTGCGCCACACAGTTTGTCTGACCAAGCTCACTGCACAGGAGCTTGCCACACATCCCTCGGGTCATGTGCCGCCTGTGCAAAGACATCCAGCGAGAAGCACTTTGCAGCCATGGGTGAGAAAGATGCCAGAAGGGAAGACATTGCCAGGAAAGCTCTGAAAGCCTGCCCTGAAAGCGGTGAAGCCTGCTTCAAAATCATGAAGTGAACGCGTCGTAGTCAACCGCTTGAGAACGGCTGATGATCGCCTGTTACTTAACGCTTGTCCTACTTCGTTCACCAAGCCTTGCAGAATCACCAGAATAGCATAACATGATGCAGGTAGAAGCCTGAACAGGCCTTAGAACAGTGAAAGTGGGCGCCAAAACCGAGGAAAGCGTCCCGCAAATCAGACCAGAGTTCTTAATGGACTCCAAAGCAGCACAAACGAAGCCCGAAACGGTGGATGTGGCGCCAAAGCCAGTGCAGGTTGACCCCAAAGCCTGTATAGACAGGCAGGGCGTAGTTCGGTCTGTCCCCAATGCAGGGGGCCATTCTCCTTATCTTTGCACGTCCCGGAACACCTGTGAGTGAAAGAAACCACGAAGCCCGAGGGTCGAATGCACCTGGAGAGTGCTAGAGAACGCCGAAAACGTGTGTTTGGGCTGGGATCTTGCACAGAGAAGCGACCCAGCATCAGGTTGCGTATGTGTCTTCTATGGCGGTTTACGGCCAGCAGGCGGGGGGACCCCCTAAAAACCCACAAAATCGCAGTTGCGACATCATAGAAGGCTCTCCGGAGGCTTCTGAGGGCGTATTTGAACGCAGAATGATGTTTTAGGAAGGGTATGGGGCCTCAGTACCCGTCAGACCCTGGTGAACTATGCGGGGATTTTTCCGCCCAAACCCCCCCCCCCCCCCTTTTGGCATCGTACCATATGTCTTTCCGACGAGTGTAGGGCGAACACATTACCGTAATTGGAATAATGCTGAACTGGACTAAAGCTGGAACGGGTAAATGACAGACCGGGTTTGCGGGGGGGGTGTCCCAGGTAGTCACCTGAGTGACTGCACCAGTGGGTCCCGCAGCCTATTCTCTGATGGCGGCATCTAGGGGTCGAGCTGAGTATTGAGCACCCCAAGGCGCGGGCAAGCACCAGGGTTGCGATATTCTAGCAGTACGCAACCTCCGAAAAAAAGAAAATGCCGAACCGGGTAAAACTTGGGACACCCAGCCCTATTTTGGGGGGTGTCCCAGGTTTTACCCGCTTCAACACTAGTCCAACTACGGTTGTGTGCGCTGTCCTTTATTTTATGAGCCAAGGGAAGATCGTCACTGCGGATGCGCCATTTGGACCAAAGTCAAGGGAAGGAACGTGTGTTAATAGAAGACGGAGCAGCAGCACATGCATCGTGGTGATGCAACTCGTGGAACATACCACACCATATGCGGTATTTGAAACTGGCCTACTACCCTATGGCATGCTAGACGCATCCCAGAATACTCCTTGGAGAAGAGGATGCATCCCTACCCAGACCGTGGTTGGATGACCGCACCAAGATAGAAAGAACGCTCCCCATCATTCCACGGGGGCGTTCCAACCAGGAGCGGCGATACTGGTGCCAAACAACTTACCTTGACGCTGGATTTCGCTTCGTCTGATCTTAATTTCTCAAGCGCTGGCGACTTTCTGCTTCCAGCCATACGCAGTCGACAATCTTTCCCAGGCTCCTGGCCGCAGAGCACCGGGCTAGCTTTCGGGAGTGGTTGCGAACGATTGAATGGCGGGATAGAAAACACGCCCCGGTGTTCGTGGACTGCGGGCAGCGGGTTTCTCAGAGTGAAGGGTCGGCTTCAAACTCCGGGATGTTGAAGTCTCCGGGCGCCGTTCGGTGTTGTTTGTGGTGTTTTGAAGAAGGTGGCCGGAAACCGCCCTCCGGCAGAGTTCGCCACCCGCATGCACGGTCACCTGAGCAGCACGTGTTTGTAGCTCACTATTAGCATCACGTGTGCAGAGCTACTTTGATATACGGTAAGGAATGGAGCAAAGCGCATGGCAGGATGAGCGCCCGAGCCTACAACAGGATTCGGGTGGGTTGAGATGCGGGTCTTCAAAGACTGATTTCTTCTATGTGACTTCGCTTGGTTGGCCCATTGACATGGTCAACAGGCACACTGTATCCCATTCGCTGTGCGCAAGGTATCAGGTTTCTGTCTGACTTCTCTCTTTCCTTTCTTTCCGATGATGGATAATTACTTCGAATCGCGTGGCGAACTCGATTACTCAAGCCAAGATCTGAGTGCTATGACCGAAGACTCAAGCCAAGACCTACCGAAGACTTAAGCCAAGACCTGAGAGCTATGACCGAAGACTCAAGCCGAGACAGAGTGCGATGAGGCCAGAAGCTAGCTGCCAATTCAGTACGAATAGCACATGCGTACAGTGTCGTGTGCTGGTAGTGTGTGAACCAGCTGCCGCGGAGGACGCACTAATATGCGTTGCCTACACGTGAGCAGCGCGAGTGTTTGTACCACTATTAGCGACACGGACTGAAAAATGCTACCGGCAAGCAGTATGTGCGTGCATTGCCGTGTGCTGGTAGTGCATGAAGCTGCAAGGGAGTGCGCACTGTAAGTGCTGCCTTGTCTACACGTGAGCAGCACGAGTGTTTGTACATGCCACCTACTACGCCACGAATGTGTAAAGTGCACCTGACAAGTATCACATGACGGCCACGACGGATGCACACCATGAAAGCACGCTTATCCTGGTTATATTCACTACGATTGCCGTCGTTGATGTGTCCCCGTCGATTCTGCCAGCCACCAGTTTGTATCAGGTACGCCGTCACAGCCAATCATGACGGTCGACCGTTTAGTAATCTGTGGTTGTTGTCGTTCAATACAGTTGAAATGTTTGGTAGCGATCCCACCGAAGAACGACGACTGAATGGAAGAACCCTTGTTTCTTTTCGGAGACGTAGCCACATCGTGTAGAGATCCCTGTCTGGGTTCATGTTGTCTTGCCATTCAGATTCTTCCCGAGAAAAATACTCGAGGAAGGAACTGCTGTCGTGCTTATTTCGACGGAGGCTGGAGGGGGGGAGAAACAGCACAACGTCAAAGTGGGTCTGGGCACACACCTCTCGCGTTGTTGAACTGCGAGAACGAAAGGACGTGCCGGGGCGGGGTTTTGACGGGGGAGGTGAACGTGTGGTCGTCGAGCCTCCTCGGCGCGTCGTGGAGGACGCTCGTGAGGCTCGTCCTGTGCGGCGTGGTGGCGGTGGTCGTGGGGGTCGCGCTGAGGTTCGAGTCGCTGCGGTCGCCGCCGTCGGAGCGGCGTGACAGGCTCACGCTGCTGGTGCGCAGGACCTTCCGCTTGGCCTTCGACCCCGACGAGGCCGACGGGCTGCGCGCCGTCTGCGACAAATCGGCAGGCGCCGGCGGGTCGAACGACGCGGTGCGGGTGATCACGACCGAGCCGACGCGCTTAACCGCATTCTTCGGCGACTTCACCCCCGCGTGCACCGACGTCCGCCTCCTGCTCGGCTTCCCCGACGTTGACCGCCGCACGTTCGCCGCCGGCGACGTCGATACCGTCCGCCCCACCACCGGGCTGCACACACCCCCGCCCTCCCGCGCCGCGGCCCCCGGGCGGTTGGACAGGGAGCGCTTCCGGGTGGGTGCGGCGCCGCCGGCGCCGTGGGAGGAGAGCGAGTGCTCGAAGAGCGGCGTCGCCGCCGGCGAGCCGCGGGTCGCCGAAAAGCAGCGCTTCTTCGACCGGTCCGCCAGCGGCGAAGGGCTGCCCTGTTGCGCGCGGTCGTCGCACGGCGTCTTCCCGGACGAGGAGACCCGCACGAAGTCCAGCCGCTCCTCGGGCGACGCCGGCGCCGCGCCCCGGTCGAGCCCGCGCAGCTGCGGCTGCTGCTGGGCGAGGGCCCGGGTTTCGGCCCTCAGGCGCTCGCTTTCGCCGAGCCCCCGCTGCTGCTGCTGCAGCGGGTGCAGCAGCTGCTGTTGCTGGGCGAGGAGGGCGCGATTTTCGGCCTTCAGGCGCTCGTTTTCGCCGGCAAGCTGGTCGGCCCTGGCGGCCAGGGCCCGGGTGCCGTCGAGCTGGTGCCTGAGGTCGTCGCTCTCCCGCCGGGCCACCCGCAGGGCCAGCTCCGCCTCCTCCAGCCGCGAGCGGAAGGACGCGTGCTCGCTGCGGACCCGCTGCAGCTCGATGGCTTCGAGCTTCTTCCGTGCGGCGACCCGCTTGTGCGCGTCGCTCTCCTCAAGCCCCAGCCGCCACGCCCGCCAGACGCCGGCCCTCTCGTCGGCTTCGCGGGTACGCAGTCGGACTTCGGCCCACCCGAAGAACCCGTCGCAGTCCAGCCACCGCTTTCGGTCGGCCTCGACCGCTTCCCGCCCCCGGGATTCGCGGGCGGAGAGGTCGGCGGTTTCGTGGAGGCGGGAGAGCTCGCGCTCGGCCATGGTGCGCACGCAGTGCGAGAGCTGCGCGTGGGTGTCTTCGACGGCGAGTCTATCACGGATTTCGCCGTGCAGGACCGACACGAACAGGCGCTCCGACGCTTCGGCAGACGAGATCTGCTGCCGCCCCGCGATGTGCGACGCCGCATAGCTCTGCCGGGTCTGGTAGCACCGCGCCCAGTACAGCAGCAGCGCCGAGAGGTCCGACAGCAGCACCCGCCGCGAGCAGTACTCGGCGGTCTTCGCCCCGTCCCTTGCGACGGCCTCCGCGCCTTCGGCGCCGCGCAGGCGGAACTCAGCGGCTTCGCTGCCGGCAACCGCGGCCCTCGCGAGCGTTTCAGCCCCCTCCACACCGCACAGCTCCTCCCGGTGGGCCACCTCTGCCCGCGTTGCCCTGAACTGCTCGACGGCTGCCTTGCGCGTTTTGCCCTGTTCGGTGCCGATCGTTTTGCGGTCCGTCTGTTCGGACGACAGGAGGGATGCGACGGCGTCGCTCTTCTCGGTTTCGAGGCGGGCCTGGTCTTCAAAGACCTTCTGCTCGCGGAGCTTTTCGGCCTGCTTCTGGTGCCGGAAGAGCTGGCGCTCGAGCTCCCGCTTGCGCGCCTCCTCCTGCCGCTGGCGCTCGCAGGCGGCCTTCTCGCGCTTCTTCGCCTCCTCCCACTGCGCCCGCTCCCGCTCGGCTTCGATCTGCCGGCTCTTGTTCGCGGCTCGCTCCGACTCCCGCCGCCGGCCTTCCTCGGCGCGCTGCCGGGCGAGGTCGACGTAGCGCTGGCGCTCCATCTCGCCGGAGCGGAGCTCCTCTTTTTCGCGGGCGATTTTCGCGGCCATCTCCCGCTCGCGCTCCTTGTCGCGGGCCTTCCAGTACTCCCGCTGGGCGTCTGGCATCGACGAGCCGGTGCGCCTCGTCTCGCCTTGGAACACGGCCTGGCGGGAGGCCCGTTTTCTGTACAGCTCCTGCTCCCTCGTCTTCCGCGCGTCGTTCATGTCCTGGAAGTTCGACGACTTGTACAGGCCCGCGCAGAACTTCGCCGCGTCCGACCCGCACGTCCGGTCGTACGTCGTCTTCTTTGCCGGGTCCGTCAGGACCTGGTGCGCGTGGTTGATCTGCTTGAAGACCTCGGCAGCCGCCTCGTCGCCGATGTTCTTGTCCGGGTGGTACTGCACGGCCTTCTGCCGGTACGCCTTCTTCACCTCATCCACCGACGCCTTCTGCGCCACGCCGAGAATCTCGTACAGCCCGCCGCCCCGTTCGAGGGCTTGCGTCATCGGGCCCTCACCACGCGCCCACTGATAACTAGTGTATCTTCTTTAGTGATTTCTCTAGCTCCTGTGGTCCCCAGTTGCTCTAAAGGTGCGGGTAAGTTTGCGGATACAAAGATGGGAGGGTGTACCAGAAGTGTTTCGGATGGATGGGTTCTTCAAGTCCCAGACACAGTAGGCGGGCCTGCGTCTGCGGCTATGAGTCAGGTTTGTCAGAGGACCAGCTTGAAGACCTCGGCAGCCGCTTCGTCGCCGATGTTCTTGTCCGGGTGGTACTGCACGGCCTTCTGCCGGTACGCCTTCTTCACCTCATCCACCGACGCCTTCTGCGCCACGCGTACAGCCCGCCGCCCGTTCGAGGGCTTGCGTCATCGGGCCCTCACCACGCGCCCACTGATGACTAGTGTGTCTTCTTCAGTGATTTCTCTAGCTCCTGTGGTCCCCGGTTGCTATAAGAAAGGTGCGTGTAAGTAAGTGGAATACGGACACAAAGGTGGCGGGGTGTGCACAAGAAGTGTTTCAGATGAATGGTTGCTATAAGTCCATAAGTCCCGGACGCAGTAGGCGGGCCATCACCCGGGACAGGGTTACCTATCCTGGAAAGCTGCACTTTCTTCGTGTAGTAGGGTGTCTTGTGGATGTGCATGGAAAAAAACAGGGGAGATCTCATTCTCTTGCATCGGGCCGTACCGGTAACCGCAATAGGTCTCCTAGGCTAAAAGCCTCTGGCCGACAGAACAATGTAGTAAGGGAAGCCGGCAAACTGGATCCGTAACTTCGGGAAAAGGATTGGCTCTGGCGGATCCTGCGTTTGCAGATGTGAACCTGGTGTGTCGGAGGTCCTGCTTGAAGCCGCCGCTTCGTCGCCGATGTTCTTGTCCGTGGCTCGGCCTTCTGCCAGGCGCAAGCTGGTGAAATTTGCAGCATACGTGTGAAACGGAGAAGTCCAAAATAGGCAGGTGGCAAACAAGAACAGAACGAAGACAAGCGCACATACAAAACACAAGTAACGAAGAAGCGACAAGCAACCGTCTAGATAGCAAAGAACAGAAGCATGACTAGGACTCGCACTACGCCGAAGAACGACTGTTGCAAAGGCGGGAAGGGCAAGGATAGACACGGAAAAGAGAAAGGAACCGCGCGGTCCCCCAAAAAGGCAGAGGAAGGAAGGCCAAGAAATACTCGGAGACGCACGACGGAAGAAAGGGAGTGAACTGCGGAATGCAATCCCCTTTTTTTTTCTCTTGAAAGTATGCTAATACTGCAGGGAATAGTTGACTAGACCTCTTGAGTTTGTGCTAACCACGATTTGGGGAGTCGGGAGAACCTACAAAGCTAAAAGCAGGACCGACCCCCCCCGTTCGTGAGAAAAAGCAAAGACTGAAAACACCTTTTTTCCATCCATCGTTGTCAAGAGCTGCAACTCAACTATTCTCTTTATTTTCGTCTTTTTGTTGCGTTAGTGGGGAGTCATTTGCATGCAAATGAGTACCACACTTTCTTTTACTTCCCGAGAAAAGTCTTGGCGCGCTGCTGGCGTCAATCGGTGCACTGCTTTCTCCGTTCAACCCTGACTAATTCGATTGAGAATGCAATCGGATTCATAGCCGAATAAAGAGTCGAACGCATTATTTTGGTGAGGGTACCGAGGCCACCTCCTGTCCCCTGTGACTACATCGCATTGCCTGCCGCTGTCGATCACGGTGCATCACGTTTGCCCCTGTAGTTGCACGACAGTGCACCCCCGAAGATGGTGACGAATGCAGGACATTTCTTCAGATATCCATCACGTTGCGCCGCAGTCGATCAGGGTCCGTCCCCATCTCTCTTACTCGAGCTGTATGAAACTGCAAACCGGTACATAACGAGGGGAACCGGCTCAGCAGTAGTGGTAACAGAGGTTGTAGGGAAATCCAAGTGGCGCTCATGCATCCGCTGGTGGCGAGGGCAGACCCATGCCCCACAAAATGCGTTCGACGACCTGATGAGTCGCATGCTTCGGCAGTGCCATCGAATCGGCGCCCCAGCGACGCCGTCGGTTCCTCGAGCCACAGAATAGGCAAAGATTATGTTGATTACAGACGCGCTGCGTGGCTCTTGCGGGTATTGCCAGCAGGAACATGACGGAAAGATGCGAATAAACGCACCCAGGAGACGTTGCTTTTTTGACCCTTCTTATGTTGCGTGCCCCACGGCGTGGAGCCCAGTCCCAGAAGCTGTAGAGATCTTCCGGCAAAGAGCGCGCAACGTACTCCCGCTTTTTGCCGTTTTTCTTCTTGCGGCGGGCACCTGGGTTTGCAGAGAATACTCGAGGAGGCCGCCAGTTGCAAGGGCCACAGCCGGATATAGCCCACACGAAGCACAGGTGGTAAATCCGCAAATATGCAAATGAGTACCACACTAGGCGTAGTGGTCAAACGATTCGCATTATCGCACGCTTAAAACCTGGGCAAACACAGTACTGTGGACTAACGCATGTTTATCGCACGCCGACTGTGGGTGCGATAATTTTGTGCGATAATGCGATGATTATCGCATGCGAATCGTTTGACCACTAGGGTGCCACTTAGTGTATGGTTTCCTTTCTAGTCACCGGCGATAGGCTAAAACACCCAGGCGGCCCCCTCGAGCCTCGTAGTGACAGTTTTCTCAGGTTTGGACCCCTCCGGCCCTTTCGCCCCTGCGTATTCTGCGGGCCGGTGTTCGCCATATGCAGGTGGATTGTTCACCCGCGACAACGGGGAAAGCTCTAATCTGCAGCGGCAGTCGGACCAGCACACACGCTGGTTCGTTGGTATTGCTTGGCTTTTTTTCTTTATTTCTTCGCGAGGTTGCGCAGCTTTTACAGTCGCGCTTCAAGCGATAATACATCCCCCTCCTACTGCGTATACTGGCTCCGTCTGCTGCTTCGTCTTCACCGTCGCGGGTGATGCATAAATCGAAAGTAGACAGGTCAAGCAGTGATTCGGTGTGTTTGTCACAATCGGTGGAAAAAAAAAACAAAAACAAAAAAAAAAAAAAAGCTGGTATTTCAGCTTATTTCTAAACTGGACAATGGGACAGAAACGAAACGCGTGCACGAGTGGTGCAAGATCGTGCTCGGACTGGTCTTTGCTCAAACCCGTGTTCTTCTGCGCGCGTGTTTCGAAGCGCGGACATGGTAAGCCGACCATCGCTGGCACAAAACCCGGTGTTGTCTGCGGGAACAGCGACGTGGCCTGGTTTGTCAGGCGGCGGTTCGTAGCTCGTCACACACCAGCTACCAGCCAGGTTACCACCCATGCTACGAGAGCAAATCCATTGTTTGTGCGCACTTCCTTCAAACCTGTTTTGTTCATCTAACGGGAGTGAGGATAGTACGCTGCCATCGATCTGTTTTTGTTCTTGACAAATTGCATTTGTTAGACGCAAAAGAAGGCTTCTACAACCGTGTGTCCGAGCAATCGAATGAATGAAAGACCCGCGGTCGCCTTTTGAAAGAAGAACCACTGAAGGCGCTGACGACGGGTGATTTCACTTTGCCGCCGAACCCCTCGCGCCACAATGTGCACATCGAACGCAGCCGTCGGTCTGAGCAAAGCGGGAGCCCCACCTCGAGCGTTCTACAGCCACCCTCTGTTCGGCCCAAGAGGTTTCGCGGGCCAGATGGCGACGTTTCATTGGATTGGAAGCTGCGAGTGCAGATGCGGTAGCTATGGGGGGGGAAATGTCGGTTTCATGTTTGGGCGGAGCACTGCCTCTCATGCACGTTTGATGCTAACATCAAGTCTTCTTCGAACATAGCATGCCATACTGCATCGTTGTACTGAATGGCGGCGGACATCGAGCTTTCTGGTATGTTTTGTAGACCGGATGAAGAGGCACCATGCAGACGCATTGACAACGGATCAGTCGGGTTTGCTGCCCCCCAGCGATGACACAGCAGTGCACCCCGTGTGTTCTAGCGTTTTTTTTTATTTTATTATTTTTTTCGTAATAACAATTAATTGTAAACACGAAAGAGAACGCTGGCAGCGTGTTTGGGAGAAGGTTAGCCTACCGATCATATTCACTCACTATCACTCACTAACAGGCTAATCCTCCCCCGGCACGTACAAACAATGGACTTTTGAGATTGGAAGGTCGGGTGGCTTAAAGTCTCCGGTTGACCATTGAGGCTGGGAGTCGGGTAGCGAAATAGATGTCTCTCGCACACGCTTGAGAGCACTCCGAAAGTCCCTTCTCCGGTTCTGGCCAGAGGCGGACGTTCCATTGGAGCTGGCCACGCTTGCTGAGCATCAAACTTGCTGAGCTCCGGCACCTGTTATTGCACCCCCTCCCTCGCTCTCCCGCCCATTCCCTCACACGGTCAGCGGCACGTTCGAGAGCACTTCGAAGTTCCCTTTGATAGGCGGCCCAGCCGGCTTCGTCGGCCAGATACGGACGTTCAACGGGATCCATTGGAAGCTGTAGTTCTGCGGGCGTTGCAGGCGCAGTAGCCCGGGCGTCAGGTCGGTGTCGACGACGAGGACCTTCGCCGGAGACCCTGTCCCCAGCAGCGACACATGGCCGTGTTGCATCAACGCGTTCACCACCTGTGTGTAGTGTAAGGATCGGGTACAACCCGCAGTGTTTTGGGCAGAATTCTGCTCCTCTCGTGTATGTTTGATCTAGTCCTCTTCGAAGCAAAGCAAACAACACCGGAAAAAGGAAAAAGAGAGACAACAGTGAGTGGAAGAGCGTGGGCGGTTGCGTGAGGGAGATAGAAGTCCTGTACTACAGTATGGTGCCGATATCAACCTTCACACGTGTTAGGTATTCGTCAGGTGATTTGTGGTTTTTGCAAGGTATGCGATCGTATACGATAAAAGAAGAAATACCTGCAAAAAGCTCTGGATCTCAAGCGCACCTTCACCGTGTTTGTCGCTGGGTTGCATCAGGAGCTCGTACTGTGAAGGAACCCGAACCTGCCATGTGTTTGTGTTGTAGGCAATGAATGGGCGCGTGTCGCTCGTTCAGGTGGACCTTTCTTGTGATCGAGTCTTTGCTTCGCTCTCTGTTTGTTTCGATGGCCGGTCTTCTGCACCATACTGGCGCCGCAGGGGGAAGGCGGCGGTGACAGCACTGGGGGCCGGGTGCTTGCGTGTCGGCTTTGTGCGGTTTCCGAGTGCAATAGCCTCAGTTAGAAAATCCGAGCCGGGACCTAAACCCAGACGGAGAACAGTCAGAATACGCAGTGTGTTTAACACGAGCAAGAGGTGCGTGGGTTAGTTGGAGACATACAGCGAGCCATGGATTGCCTGCAGCTGCCCGGGGGCCACCTGGAGTGTTGCTGATCGCCTGATCGAGTGAATACCCGCCCTGTGTTAGATTGGTAATGAATGTCGTCATAGTGTCAGAAACGTAGTGATTCAAGTCCCTAGAGTGATTCATCTCAAAGCACGGTGCATTGCAAAGCACGGTGCATGGTGTCAGAAACGTAGTGATGCAAGTCCCTGGTGATGCAGGTCCCTCGTAATTCAACGCAAAGCACGGTGCATTGCAAAGCATGGTGTCAGAAACGTAGTGGTGTGAGTCCCTAGTGATGCAGGTCCCTCGTGATTCAACCCAAAGCACGGTGCATTGCAAAGCACGGTGCATGGTGTCAGAAACGTAGTGATGCAAGTCCCTAGTGATGCAGGTATCTCGTGATTCAACTCAAAGCGCGGTGCACGATGCCTTGTGTCGGGATCGGAATGAAACGGTCCGCAAGCGTTCTTCTAGGGGAGGCACTGCGCTCGCCCTGCCCACCTCCCAGAAAGGGCCTCTGCCCCACCTGGATATGTTGTTCATAGCCATCGCCACCGCGCGGGCCTTTTCCGAGAACACGCGAAAACAAGCCAAGAAGGATGATGCATCGGGCTACGTAGAGGTCAGAATGCAAAGAACCCGCAGCGATAGTCAACGTCGACAGCGGCGCGCAGTGCAATGCAGTTCCAGGGGACAGGGGGGCGGACCGGCTCAAGTCACATCCGCCACGACCGGGGGTCTTTCATTCATTCGATTGCTCGGACACACGGTTGTAGAGGCCTTCTCTTCGAGAAGGATTTGCTCTCGTAACATGGGCGGTAACCTGGCTGGTGGCTGGTGTGTGACGAGCTGCGAACCGCCGCCTGACAAACCAGGCCACGTCGCTGTCCTGTCCGCAGCGAAAAGCCCGCCTACGGGGAGAACCTGTACCTACCTGGACGCGATGCGCCGACGTGCGTGTAACGACACATAAGGGTCGGGGCGTGTCCCAGTCACAGTCGATGGTGGTGCAGAGTGGTTGTCCGCAAAAGGCACACCTTCAGCAGGATGAAGTCGTGGATGTCTTGGAGAGGTATACATCGGTCCACCTCGCCGTTGGGGTCGAGCACGTACACAGCTTCCCTTCCCACGAACAGCATCTGTGGTGTGTTCGTTTTTTATGTATTCAGCAAGATTCGCTCAGTCAGTTGCCTGTCGGCGTCCGATGTATTGAATTGTGGCTACCACCTGACGGAAGCCGCATCGGACGATAGCTTATCTTGCTATATTTTACTTTTTACCAAGATGTTGAAGGAAATGAGAAGCTCTTCGCCGCAAACCATGGCTTTTTCACTTGTGTCCTGAATCCAGCTTTTTACGTCAGGCACTGCGTTCAACAAAATCACTCCGACGTCCTGGTATCCACCACGAGTACGAGCTCCTCGTCATCCTCTAGTGCACAGTCTGCTACGCGCTGCTAGACGGTATGTGAGCGATGGGCTCGCATTGACGTATCGCGGCACGGTGTTTGGCGCTGCAGGCATGGGCGTGTGTGCTGGAAAGGGCGACGGTCGGAACGACGGCAGCGGCGGGCATACCTTAGCGTTTGGCCAGAGGACGGTGTTGGCTTCCTGGGGAGACGGGTAGCGGGCGAGCGCTGCTGCGGGGGCGGCGCCGGCCGGGCGGGCTTCGATGCAGACGATCTCGGCGGCGTAGAAGATCTCGGGGACGCCGTTCTGCCACTGGACGGTCAGCAGCCGCGCGAGCCCCGGCGACGACAGCACGGAGCGCGGCACCTTGCTCAGCAGCACGTCCGGCGGGAGCGCGGACGGGAACGCCTGCTGCTGCAGCGACGCCAGGAACTCCATGCCCCCGGGCTGCCACGCGTGGTCATCCGCGCCGGCCACCACGACCTGGTTCGGCTTCGACCCGGGGGAAGCCGGCACCGCCTGCAGCCCGACGGCCCCGGCCTGCGCCCGCGGCGAAGAGGGCGGCGGCGCTGCGGGGTTCATCCCGCCCCTGCGAGCGGCCGGCGTGAAGCGCTCGTTGCCCGACGCCTGCCAGCTGCACGACACCTGCGGCGTCTGCCCGCCCATGCCGATCTTCCCGAGGACCGTCGTCCGCACGATGCCGAGGAGGTCTTCGAAGCTGGGCTCCGGGTCCACCGCCATCGCGGCGCAGAACCCAGCTGCGATCGCGCCGGTGGCTATCACCGGGCTCGGCGCCGGCGGCTTTGCCTGGGGGCCAGACCACGAGGAGAGCTGCAGGACGGCGCCTTCCGGCACCGGAAGGGGGGCGAACGTGCTCTGCAACTCGCCCTCGGCCGTCGTTTTGAGCTTGAACGGCAGGTTGAGCAGCGTGCCGGCGCCGCAGCTGTCGCAGATGACGGTCAGCTTCGCGCCGGCCGGCAGGGGGTCGACGAGGAGCCGCCGGAGCTCTCCTTCGGGGATGACGCCGCTTTGGTGGAAGTCGCTGGGGTACAGCGCTTCCCCGGGGCCGTCTCGGGGGCCGGTAGGCTGGCTCGTCTGCTGCATGCAGTGCCCGACGAAGCAGAAGCACAGCGAGTCGCCGGGCTTCACGCCGTCGACCAGCCACTTGAGCCCGTTGACGATGTTCTGCTTCGTCGGGGTGGGCGTCGTCGGGTTGCCCGCCTCCTGCAGCAGCATCCGCGCGTCGGCGGGGGTGCAGAACCCGGTCGAAAAAAGGGCGGTTGCGACCGCTTCGGCGTCGGCCGCCGCGTTCGGGAGCTCGTGCTTGCTCCCGTCGTACGACGCGCCGACGACGAGCAGCTTGGAGACGCTCGCGCGCTTGTGCGCGGCGCCGGGCTCGAACGGGATCGCGGAGAAGGTGTACGTCGTCGCCTTCGTCTTCCGGAGCGACTTGGTCACGCTGACCATCTTCGCGGTGCTGTCGACGCCGTAGCCGTTGATCTTCAGCAGCACCCCGGGCACGACGCCGGCCTGCGCAGCCGGGGTGTGGGGGCGGACCCCGACGATGAACACGCGCTGTCCAGGCCCGCGCTCGCCCTCCCAGTCGAGGCCGATGTCGTCGCCCGGCCCGTTCAGCCGCACCGTGTACCGCCGGATGTCGCTCCCCGCATCCTGCGCCGGCGGCGGCTGCCCCTCCTGGTCCGCCCTCGGCGCACCCGCGAACGACCGGACGCCGTAGCTCCGGTCTGCTGGGTGCGCCTCTCCGGGGTGGGGGTCCTGGCAGGGGGCGGCGTCTAGGTCGCGGCTGTTCTGCCGGCTGAGCTTGTCGGGGGTCGGGTTGGCCGACGGGCCGTGGGCGGGGGACTGCCCTTGGGGGCGGGCGAGGTCGCCACGCAGGACCTTTGCCTGCACGGGTTTGTACTTCGACGACTTCTTCAGGTTGCACGTCGCCGCGTTGAGCTCCTTCTGGCTCGTCATGTCCTGGACGCTCAGGCGGTCGCCGGTGTGCGCCTGCCGGCACCAGTCGATGATGCCCAGGATGTCGGTCCCGTCCCGGATCGGCGGCGGCGGCACCTCGGCGGCTCCGGTCTGCGAGTTGTGTCGGAAACGTTGCAGTGTGATCCACAACGTAACTGCCCATGAACTTACTAAAGAACTTCTCCCCATGTACAGCCCGCAAATGGGGTAAAATGGCGATTTCTGGTCATTCTTTTGCATTTTAGCACTTCCCGTGAGCTTCCCAAGTGCTTCCCAAGTACTTCCCAAGTACACCTCTTGTGCAACCAAACACAAAGCCCCCCCAGGTCCAGCCTCAGAAGCTGGAGTTTCTTGCGCGTGTGCCCGAGTCACACCCGAAAAGCGGGTGTGCTACAACCAAAACGCGTGTAAAGCCACACCCGAAAGCCGCTTTTTTAACTCCAGCTTTAACTCCAGCCTCTGAGGCTGGACCCCACCGTGTAGTGCACTCGTACGCAGTTTCCAACGTGTAGGGTTGGTTAGCATAATGTTCGTTTGTACGTACCTGGGGAAGTCCAGTGTGTAGTCATACACGTACGATCGGTAGACGAATCTCCCCAAACCACGCTGCCAGCAAGCTTTTGAACCCATTGTTGCCACGTTCTACGAATAATAGAAATGTGGAACGTGGGGGCTCCAAGAACGCATTCCTACCGAACGTGAACTCGGTGTCGGTCGCAAGAACCCCGGAAATGACAAAACACTACAGCAAATGAGAGCGCGCTCTGAAAAAGGGTCGAATAGGCGACGATGGGCAACAAAGAGAGAGAGAGAGACGAGTTGAGGTGCAGGAACCATCTCTCCGAGGAGTTTCCGGTCGCCTCACTACAACTTTTAAGGCGGGCGTAGGTCGTTCCGTCGGAGGCGCGGTGCGGGTCGCTGGTGCCGGATGACTCAACCGGGGCCGGTCTGGCTGGCGGGCGAGCCCGTTTCGGGGGAGCACCGTCTTGACGCGTCGCGGGCTCTCTTCTTCTTGGCAATCGCACGGCCTACGGCGGCGGCTAGCGCCTTGATGGGAAACTCCAGCTTCCACTGAAAGAAGTGCGTAGTTTTGGTTGGAAGGGCACGTCTTGAGGGTACTCGGGCACGGACGTCACAAAGACACACACACGCACACACACACACACACACACACACACACACACACACACACACACACACACACACACACACACACACACACGCAAAAGAAGTCCTTTTGCTTCACCACAGCGCGCGGGCCTGTGAGCCAGTGCAATATACAGAGCTCGATAGGGCGTTGCAACCGTCGGCACCACCGGTGACGCTCGCCAGACGGTTGGAGTTTGACGCATTGGGAGTAATGCTATCCACGAGGCCTCTCCCGCCGAGCAAGCAGCTCACCCCCTCGAGCAGGATCGCACAACGGAACGCAGATGCTGAGGCGGTCCTAAGGAGAGCCGCCTTCCTCCCACTTCCTGCACAAGCGAGGGACCTGGCGACCAGCATGGCAGCCGGGGCGAAAATATATTATGGTGCAGCAGTAACGGCAATAGGGAAGACGGACGCTACGCGATTGAGGAGACTGTTCACTGCTGCAGTATGGACGGGCGGTCCCCGCCGAGCACAGGAAGCCGTGCTACACATCTTGCACCACGGGCACAGGCTGGACCCCAACGTAGTACCCCAATACCGAAGGATCACGACGTGGGCTGAGCAGAGCAAGAAGTGGGATCACGTCCGGAGACTGGCGCGAGTGTCGTGGCAACGAGATGGCGTGCTAGCACAGGTACGTGGGCCGTTTGCGTTTTTCAAGGACTCCTTGGAGGACATACGGGCCCGACGACAATCGCGTACGAAAACGAAGCGGGCGAGACGGTGACCCACGATGCAGCACAAATGGGCAACACGAAGCTTCTACAGCACGACGTACGACATGCGATGCGCCTCCGGGAGATGAGGAAGCTGGCAGCAAGGAGACCGGCGGACTTTGACGGAGCGCAGCACGGCATCGACACGTGGGCTACGAGGCACCTGCTGGAAAAGCGGGAAACGCCGCTGACCGCTTACCAAGCAGGAATGCTCCGGACGGTCATTGCGGGGGCCACACCGGCCACGGGGCGAACCGGGCTAGAGGTGACATGCAAGTACTGCGGCACGCAGGAAAGAGAGACTGTCGAACACCTTTTCTGGAGATGCATGGCGTGGACACAAATACGGTCGGAATATGCTGACCTGGAGGACATCCAAAGCAGTTGGCCGCCGTGTTTACGCCTTTGTGGAGTCGTTCCTCTCTGCCCCCGAGCTCCACTCGAAAATCCGCTACCTGCTGACGAACACCAACGCCTCCGCATTATAGAGAGACTGCAGACGTTCTTTGTTGCGGTACTGGTAGCCAGACAGGAAACAGACAATATGCTGGACCGAGCCCCGCGACACCACCGAACGTTGGAGTATCCGCGGGGGTGGGTCCCAACAGCCCCCCGGGTTTTGAGCGTGACGGACGTCCCACACGCCGCAACCACCTCAAAGTGGAAATATGGCCCAGGTCTCTGGACAGCCTTCACGGGCTGGCTAAAAACACTCAGGTGGGCACCCCCAGGGCAGGAGACTGGAATCAGCTATATGGAGCTAGCTGTAGCCTTCGAGCTGGAAGCGGGGATCAAGCTGCCCCCGGTGAAGAATCGGTTCTACGCCCCACCGCCAGAAATTCCAAGAGGGAAGCAAACTGCAGCACGGGACACGCTTCCGGACGAGGAAACCGCGGACGAGATTGCAGTATACTTCGATGGCGGAGCGCGCGGGAACGGCACCGTTTTTGCAGTAGCGGGAGCAGGGGCAGTACTGTACCGAAATGGCAGAAAAGAAGCTGAGATGGTGCTGCCCCTGCCGAACGTGCGGACGAATAACGTAGCGGAATATGAAGGACTTCTGGCGAGCCTGGAACTCCTCCAGCAGGCACGAACCGAACAAGGAGCGCGTTGCGTAGTCCGAGGCGACTCGGCCCTCGCGGTGGGCCAGGTGACAGGGCAGACGGGCTGCTCGGAGCAGCTAAGGCCAATGCTCACCCGGGCAAAAGCGCTCTTATGTGAGATCCAACGACGGATGCAGGTAGTTGTGCAACATGTTCGACGGGAGTGCAACAGCGATGCTGACGCGTTGAGTAACGCGGCGATGGACGTGGTGCAGCGGAACCGCCCACCCCGGCGGGTACAGATGCAGCTGCTGCAACAGGTACAGACATCACTTCTGGGAAAGGCACTGAGCCTCATAGAGCTGGGGAGCGCCTACACAAAAGTGGCGAAGCAGCCGTGGCACTTTGGGTTCGACGCGCCAACGACGGTCCTAACATCGCTTGGAGGAACGGTTGTGCGGGGAATATCGTGCAGGGCGAAGATCTCGCAAGCTGCCGAGGATGTCATCCTGAGGATCCGTGAGCACGTGCAGAGCCGCCCTCCCTCAACGGAGGAGACGCCGCTTTTCCCGCAGCACCTAGCATGGGCCGCGACGTACCAACCAGAGGAGGTGTACCCCATGGGATGGTCGCGAGCATGGGCCGGCCGGGCGAGACCGCAAAAGCCTGAGGATCCCCGCGGAGAGCGAAAACGAATGGAGGCACCACGGAACCCTCCGCTAAACGCGGAAGGCCTGGACGAGCGGCCGATAGGGCGAGCAACGAGGAAGACGAGCGAGCGACGCAGCGAACGGAGCCCGCGACCAAAAACCGAACACTGCCGACTTCATGAACAGGAGCAGCGCCGAGAGAGTCGAAACGAAGGGTCGCGCGGCCTCAGGCGCCACCCGGGCTCGCAGGAGACGCCGGGCCCCCACCAGCAGCCGGGGGGGGCATCGGCCGTAACCTAGAAGGGAACCATGCGTGGACACACTCTCGCTAAGGGGGGCGCCACGTTAAAACGAGTCCGCGACACACACACACACACACACACACACACACACACACACACACACACACACACACACACACACACACACACACACACACACACACACACACACACACACGCACATACACACACGTAGTAACGTGAAACCGGAAGAAGCGTGGACGTCTCTCGTACAGGAAGGCACCACGTTAAAACGGGTCCGCAACACACACACACACACACATATACCAGCAAACTTGCTTGAGCGCCGAAGGCGCGTCTAGTGGAAGGCAATGCATCCCCAGTTTTTCACATCCACTCGTTACGAGGTTGGACGGGAGGGATCACGATCCAACACAAGTCGCAGGCTGGGTGTTGGCCCCCCTTTGGTTGGGTTCCCCTCCCTCTCTCTCCCTGGTTGGGTTCCCCCAATGTCGTTTTGCAGGCGCGGGCCCTGGCCGCCGGGGCCCGATTGACGTGCGCGAACATCGGAGCAGCGGATGGAACTGCCTGCTGCGGACGCGGCGAGTGGCGGAGGTGCAGCGACAGGCTCGGCCTCTGGCGGGCACCCTTCGGGCCTTCCGTGACGATGGACGCCAGAGGGTGATGCCGCCCGGACCCCAGGGGATGCATCGCACAGAGGTCCCTTTGGTTGGGTTCCCCTCCCTCTCTCTTCTTGTGCCATTTTCGGCCCTTTCTAGCTTGCCTGTTTCCGTTTCCTTTTGTTGCCCTGCATCCCGCAGTTGCTGCGAGGACGTGCACCCGCTGGAGAACGCCAGCGCGAAGCAACCGGCCAGTGTCGTGGCCAGTGGAGCTGAGACCTCCAGAGACGTCGACAAGTCCATAGAACGGAGTAAGGATCCCACGAGCACACGTACTGCCACTACCGCAGATGGGATGCGCATACTAGTCTACAGTACCGTGAAGGAACCTTTTCGACAATGGTCCCCCGGAGACATTAAGCCCCCGGATCCTTAAGCGAACTTACACTAGACTTTGAGCCCCCGGATCCTTAAGCGAACTTACACTAGACTTTAAGCCCCCGGATCCTTAAGCGAACTTACACTAGACTTTAAGCCCCCGGATCCTTAAGCGAACTTACACTAGACTTTAAGCCCCCGGATCCTTAAGCGAACTTACACTAGACTTTAAGCCCCCGGATCCTTAAGCGAACTTACACTAGACTTTAAGCCCCCGGATCCTTAAGCGAACTTACACTAGACTTTAAGCCCCCGGATCCTTAAGCGAACTTACACTAGACTTTAAGCCCCCGGATCCTTAAGCGAACTTACACTAGACTTTAAGCCCCCGGATCCTTAAGCGAACTTACACTAGACTTTAAGCCCCCGGATCCTTAAGCGAACTTACACTAGACTTTAAGCCCCCGGATCCTTAAGCGAACTTACACTAGACTTTAAGCCCCCGGATCCTTAAGCGAACTTACACTAGACTTTAAGCCCCCGGATCCTTAAGCGAACTTACACTAGACTTTAAGCCCCCGGATCCTTAAGCGAACTTACACTAGACTTTAAGCCCCCGGATCCTTAAGCGAACTTACACTAGACTTTAAGCCCCCGGATCCTTAAGCGAACTTACACTAGACTTTAAGCCCCCGGATCCTTAAGCGAACTTACACTAGACTTTAAGCCCCCGGATCCTTAAGCGAACTTACACTAGACTTTAAGCCCCCGGATCCTTAAGCGAACTTACACTAGACTTTAAGCCCCCGGATCCTTAAGCGAACTTACACTAGACTTTAAGCCCCCGGATCCTTAAGCGAACTTACACTAGACTTTAAGCCCCCGGATCCTTAAGCGAACTTACACTAGACTTTAAGCCCCCGGATCCTTAAGCGAACTTACACTAGACTTTAAGCCCCCGGATCCTTAAGCGAACTTACACTAGACTTTAAGCCCCCGGATCCTTAAGCGAACTTACACTAGACTTTAAGCCCCCGGATCCTTAAGCGAACTTACACTAGACTTTAAGCCCCCGGATCCTTAAGCGAACTTACACTAGACTTTAAGCCCCCGGATCCTTAAGCGAACTTACACTAGACTTTAAGCCCCCGGATCCTTAAGCGAACTTACACTAGACTTTAAGCCCCCGGATCCTTAAGCGAACTTACACTAGACTTTAAGCCCCCGGATCCTTAAGCGAACTTACACTAGACTTTAAGCCCCCGGATCCTTAAGCGAACTTACACTAGACTTTAAGCCCCCGGATCCTTAAGCGAACTTACACTAGACTTTAAGCCCCCGGATCCTTAAGCGAACTTACACTAGACTTTAAGCCCCCGGATCCTTAAGCGAACTTACACTAGACTTTAAGCCCCCGGATCCTTAAGCGAACTTACACTAGACTTTAAGCCCCCGGATCCTTAAGCGAACTTACACTAGACTTTAAGCCCCCGGATCCTTAAGCGAACTTACACTAGACTTTAAGCCCCCGGATCCTTAAGCGAACTTACACTAGACTTTAAGCCCCCGGATCCTTAAGCGAACTTACACTAGACTTTAAGCCCCCGGATCCTTAAGCGAACTTACACTAGACTTTAAGCCCCCGGATCCTTAAGCGAACTTACACTAGACTTTAAGCCCCCGGATCCTTAAGCGAACTTACACTAGACTTTAAGCCCCCGGATCCTTAAGCGAACTTACACTAGACTTTAAGCCCCCGGATCCTTAAGCGAACTTACACTAGACTTTAAGCCCCCGGATCCTTAAGCGAACTTACACTAGACTTTAAGCCCCCGGATCCTTAAGCGAACTTACACTAGACTTTAAGCCCCCGGATCCTTAAGCGAACTTACACTAGACTTTAAGCCCCCGGATCCTTAAGCGAACTTACACTAGACTTTAAGCCCCCGGATCCTTAAGCGAACTTACACTAGACTTTAAGCCCCCGGATCCTTAAGCGAACTTACACTAGACTTTAAGCCCCCGGATCCTTAAGCGAACTTACACTAGACTTTAAGCCCCCGGATCCTTAAGCGAACTTACACTAGACTTTAAGCCCCCGGATCCTTAAGCGAACTTACACTAGACTTTAAGCCCCCGGATCCTTAAGCGAACTTACACTAGACTTTAAGCCCCCGGATCCTTAAGCGAACTTACACTAGACTTTAAGCCCCCGGATCCTTAAGCGAACTTACACTAGACTTTAAGCCCCCGGATCCTTAAGCGAACTTACACTAGACTTTAAGCCCCCGGATCCTTAAGCGAACTTACACTAGACTTTAAGCCCCCGGATCCTTAAGCGAACTTACACTAGACTTTAAGCCCCCGGATCCTTAAGCGAACTTACACTAGACTTTAAGCCCCCGGATCCTTAAGCGAACTTACACTAGACTTTAAGCCCCCGGATCCTTAAGCGAACTTACACTAGACTTTAAGCCCCCGGATCCTTAAGCGAACTTACACTAGACTTTAAGCCCCCGGATCCTTAAGCGAACTTACACTAGACTTTAAGCCCCCGGATCCTTAAGCGAACTTACACTAGACTTTAAGCCCCCGGATCCTTAAGCGAACTTACACTAGACTTTAAGCCCCCGGATCCTTAAGCGAACTTACACTAGACTTTAAGCCCCCGGATCCTTAAGCGAACTTACACTAGACTTTAAGCCCCCGGATCCTTAAGCGAACTTACACTAGACTTTAAGCCCCCGGATCCTTAAGCGAACTTACACTAGACTTTAAGCCCCCGGATCCTTAAGCGAACTTACACTAGACTTTAAGCCCCCGGATCCTTAAGCGAACTTACACTAGACTTTAAGCCCCCGGATCCTTAAGCGAACTTACACTAGACTTTAAGCCCCCGGATCCTTAAGCGAACTTACACTAGACTTTAAGCCCCCGGATCCTTAAGCGAACTTACACTAGACTTTAAGCCCCCGGATCCTTAAATGAACTTACACTACTGTAAATGATTGTGCGCGGGCGGCAGACCTGTGTGAAGAGGAGGTCCGGTTCGTCGACGCCTTCCATCGGCTTTATTTGGATGTAGACGCCGTTGGTGCGCCTCTGGAAAGCCGCGCTTTGGATGTTCTCGTGGAGGACGAGCCGCCGGGTCTTCCCCCCCAGGGAGCAGAGCATGAGCCCGCGCTTCGCGATCAGCAGCACGCGCGGCTGCATTTTGCCTTTGCTCGACACCTTCAGCACAACCCGGCAGGCGTACAGCGGCAGCTGCTCGTGCACGAATTCTTTGTATCGTTCGCCCACCTGCACCGGGGCGAGGTCGCCCATGCGGTGCAGTTCCGTAGCCGCCATCGCATACCAGACCCCCCCCTTCTTCCCCCGAAGCAAGTGAGGGGGTGGCGGTGATGGGTATTGGGGCGGTCCACTGGTGTGTTGTTGGTACTCACGCGCGCTAACTAAAAGGGGGCGCGGAGGTTAAAACGGGTCTGCAGCACATCGTCATAGTGGAATCTCATTTCCGTCCACCATTTCACGTTTGTTGTCGAAAGGCAGGGAATCTGTGTACCTACGCTAAATAATTCCGAAGCTGCCATCGCATACCAAACCCCCCCCCCCCCCTTCTTCCCCCGAGGCAAGTGAGGGGAGGCGGTGATGGGTATTGGGGTCCACTGGTGTGTTGTGGTAGGTGCTTACGATAGACACACGCATACACCCGCGTGGGACGCACTCTCGCTAGGCGCGGATGTTAAAACGGGTCTGCAACACTCGTACCTAGCAAGATTGCTCAAGCGTCTAGTGTCGTCAAGACGTGTCTAGTGGAATCTCATTTTTGTCCACCATTTCACGTTTGTTGTCGAATTGCAGGGAGTCTGTGTACCTACGCTAAGAAATGGTCGCACTGAGGGCCAAGTCCCGTCAAGCGAGCCACAGTCGTTACCCACTAACTCACCTTGGGGGTAGGGTGGATGTTTCTGAAACTGTGGAGCCGAATCGTGTCGAAATGCACCACAGCTCTTCTCCGTGACTTGCAGGCGAAGAGAGGGAGGTTGAGGCGGCGGGTGCGGACAGCGAAAGAAGGCAGCGATGGCGAGCCACACAGAGAAAAAGAAGAAATGTGAAAACGGGTTTTTGCCTAGAGGCTTTTCGTGTTATTCTGCAGATGCTTTGGGCTATCTTTGTGTCTATGCTTTCAGTTGTCTTCTTAACCATGGTTAAGTGCGCAAATGGTGTCAGCCGAAGCTGGTAAAGCTTCGGCGCCGCCCACAAAATAACGCGCGCACCGGACAGCTGCCGGAGCTCTGGCAAGGATTACGCTCCTTGGCCATCAACGGTGGGTTGTGCCCCGAACAAATGGCCGGTGTGATGACTACACGGGAGGGAGAGAAAGAGAAAGAGAACGAGAGCAAGGAGGGCTAGCACTTCGGTGATGGAAGAAAAAATACGCCTTCCGCCCGTTTCGCCAACCTTATCGAAGGAGGGCTTGGAAAATTCTCGGGGAGCCAGCTAGCTGCGAAAATCGAGTCGTAGTCTCCGGCCTCCTTCGCAAGCTGTGTGCAATGAGCGCAGGCAGAGTATTTTCTCGGCGGACACACAAAAAATATGGCTTCGCAGTTTTCGCGACCATGCCAAATTTTTTTAATTTTGAAGATCCTGGCGACGCAACTATTTCCCGGGAAAAAAAGTCAAAGGGGCCGGACTTGCTCGCTGACGAGCAAAAGACGGCGGAAGACGAGTTGGACAAGACGTCGCACTGACCTGAGCCGGTCTGTCCCTATCTCTTGAAACTGCATCGAAGTGCCTGCCGCTGTTTATCACAGTGAAACACGGTCCACCACGGTCTATCAGGTCCATCCCTAGTCCCTAGAGCTGCTTCGAATTGCCCGGTGCTGTATTCTTCGGTCTATCACGGTCTATCAAGAGGGGATGGACCGGCTCACACTGGCCTCTGCACGAGGGGCGTTGGACCCGAAGAATAGGGATCGATAGCATGTCGATCGGTGCGGAAGGTTGACCATCGAGCCGATGGTGCTGGTGCCACCTGGGTTACACTTACCAAAGCATACGAAACGAAGCGTGCGTAAAATAACCCGACGAGGGAAAGGAGGAGTCGCCGACGCCGTCACGACAGTGAACGACGTTGATATCGAGATAAAGAGTAGATGAGACGTGGGGATAAGAATTCCGGAAGCACACGGGTGCATGGGCACAATTCTCGCGATATCCTCGGTCTGGCGGGTGTTCCCTAAAGCAACCCCGCGATTGTTTGACAAACAAAGAGGAGGGTTGATAGCAAGCAAAGAGTTATCGAGAACTACGGAGGAAATGGGAAGGAGGAAGGAGTACGGAACTGAACGAAATGATGATGTCGGAAGAAGAAAAGAAGAGCGGACGGAATGCGTGCTAGGAATCGTATGCGCTCAACACGTGTTTAGGCCATGGGCACGCTCATCATCAGCGCGGAAACCTGCAGACAGACAGCGGTGTGAGCCTGGTTCGTCACGTGGCTGTTCGTAGCTCCACGTGGACGCGGTGTCAACGGCTGTGCAAACGGCATACGTTGCGGTGTTGACCCGGGAATATTTGCTGCAGCTGGGCATTGCTCTGTTCGCTTGCCATTACTACCCGCCGTGAATATGTCAGATTTGCATTCTAAATCCGTAGTATCAAGCTTCGGGCCTGGAATGTTGCAGCATGTTAAATGCAGCATTCTACCAAACAGCACTCGCGGATACCGTTCACAGCTGACTTGCTCGAAGCTGTGGGACAGGCGATGTCGGCCGCACGGAAAAGGTTGCGCGGACACCCGTAGTATGTGACAGCAACTGAGGCGGCTGATGCACACTCACGCGGGAGTCACCTACGAGTTGTCCGTCAATTGCGCCGTTCGTCTCGCGCGTCTGCGGCATCGTCTTCCTTCCCATGAAGCGACGGGTCACAATAAGACTGTATTGTGGCCAGTTCTGGAAGTTTTCCCTCGGCCCGCCAGCTGCCTGCTGCCGAGAAGGAGGGAGAGAGAAGCATGCACCTCGAAGTGCCTCAGACGCTCTCGTTGACACGGTTCATGACGCCTCGAAGCTTGGCGTACACCTTGGTGGCGGGCGATCCCCGGATGAGGTCAACCATCGCGTCGCGAGCGATTTTGGTGTTCTGGAAGGAGCCCATGATGTGGATGTGGGTGTCGGCGACTACGATTCGAGTGCGCGTCAAGTTCTCGATGGTGAACTTCGTCTTGCCGTGCGTGCCCGACATCCGACCGATGCAACGCGCCAGCGAATCGCCGTCAAGGGTCTTGACGTCCTTGACTTCGAAGCTGTCAAGGTAGATGTCGTCGAGCCTGATCAATGCGATCGCGTCTTGCACCTCGAACCCTTTCACGAACGCCTCGATGAAGTCTGCCGCTTTTGTGAGGAGGCCCGCGTCCGGCGTTTCCTTGCTCGGCCTCATTTCGACGCTTCGGGTCTTCAGGTTCATGCGGACTTCGAGGCGGCAATGCTCGACGAGCGGTGTGTAGATCTCCATCCACGAAGTCTTCAGAGCAGAGTAGCGGTGCTGTGTGTCGTCGGGTCATTTTTGTTCTCGCGACAGAAAGTAGCGAGCGTGGATGGCTACGAAAGAAACGCGTAGGTTTGCTTTATTCCGCTTGTGCCAGTCCTTCTGTGGCTTCACACCGAAGAGCCTACCAGCACCGGGAGCCCTCAGCGGCGGCAGCCCTGTGTTGGCACTTCAGGTCGGCCTGCCTTCGGCTGCTTGAATAGACTGTTTCTCCAGCTTCCTTGGACGGTTATAGTCTCTTGGCTGGCTTGGTCAAGCGCGGGTAAACAGCGGAGGAGCAAGGAAGACTCTCTAATGCTAACGACAATGCCTCCATCTTGGAAGTAACGATGCCCGCCCCCCTCTCTCCTCCCTTGCACTTGCAGCGAGGTACAGCACGGCATACCGATGGGATTTTCACCTTGCGGACGTCGATCTTCTCCTTCGGTGCCGCTTTGCCCTTCTGATTGAAGACCTTCGACATTATTTTGTTGTTTTTTTTTTTTTTTTTCTTTCTTCTTTGCTCTCCGGGAGGTGTTTGATTCCTGTTTTGCTTCAATGGGGCACTGTTCAATTTGTTTGCGCGGGCCGGGTGATCGTTTTCCCACTTGTATTTACCCTGTATATTGAGGTAAGGAATTCTGATCAACCCCCAAAACACGCTGCCTACGTCTGTTTAGCCTGCGCAATACATTGAAGGGCAACCCGCAAGATTGTTAGACTAATAATACCAAAAAAAGCGTCGTTCGAGCCAGTGCAATATGAAGACGCCAACGGTCAAGCAGAGGCCGACGCTCTGCTGCCAAGATGAACCGACATTCTTCACTTGGACGCCTTACACTGTCAAGCCCAGTCGATCGAGTGAGACGGAGGTTGGCGTCGTAATCCGGGAGTTGGGCTTGCGTTCGCGAGAAGGCATTGCACAACACTTTGATCAACGACGACAACTTTGTCGTTCGTCGCACCACATGGGGAAGGTGGGCCCTTTGCCTTGGGAAGCAGCGTCAACTTCCATGCATCCAGCTAATGCCTTTTGGGTGCAGGGAACTGCACCTTGAAATCCAATAGCCGACACCCTCTGCACTGCTTCCAAGATTGCGCACCATCGCCGATTTTTCCGCATTCGTACGGCGAAACGACTCTTCCGCCCCCTGATGAACCACGCGGATGCTCCATGTTCCCTCATCGAGGTACTGATCCTCGAGACTTCGGGGTAGAGGCGGGAGACGTGTCACTCCGTCGTGAGACAGTACTGGGGTCCCTCAGCGCATTCTGCAGGGTACTTCGACTTGTGTGAGATCGCAATTCGGGCCGGGAAAAGACTACACAAGAAACGAGGCTACGCACAGGAGCAACCGATCGGTTATTCTTTTCCAAAACACCGGGGCGAATCAAAAGCAACGCTTGCTTGTACGTGCCTGGGGGGAAAATCTTAGTTTCGTGTTCAGGCGCTACTTGCCTCTCATGTGTTTGATGCTAGCATCAAGTCTTCTTCGGGGTGGGGAGGACTAGCCTGTGCCAGTGAGGGAATATGATCGTTTGGCTAGTCTCCCTGCCAAACTTCTTTTTCGAGGTTACAATGCATTGTTGCTCCATCCAGAGCCCCTGAGCTCGCCACTTGACCTGAGACAGCTGACCCTGGCGGCCGCAGCAGCAACCTCCGCAATGAAGGCGCGCGCAGCTGGAGTGTATGGAGGAATTTCCGTACAACAGCTGCATCAGACGCAGCTTGATCCGAAAGCTAGGGGAGGTGGCGCTGTCCACCTCTCAGTCTCACAACTGACTGCTGCCCCAGCAATGCATTGTTGCTACGAAAAAGAAAAAGAAAACAAGTTTGAGAGAAGGCCAACTGACGACAAGCCCGACACGGGTGCTCTTCGGGAGCTGCTTCCGGTTCGTGTATGTACAACAGAGGGTAATCGGTGGGATTTCGACACATATTAGGCACTGGCCGGCACACGGCGTTCGTCATGCAATCGCAGACTGACATCCGTGTAGCAGCGTGAGCCTAAATACCCAAAACGCCAGGTCCTTCCGCAGAGACTCTGACTTCGCGACCTAACGATTGACGAATAGGCGAACCGTGCCTGGAATGCCAACGAGGGTTCGTTTAGTTTGCGGAACGGGGTAAGCCGAGCGGCGCTGTTGGTGGCGGAGAGGGAAACATGTTAGTTTAACACTGCCTTCTCGTGCATGCTTGTCTCATGCACGCATCGGATCTTAGAGAGCAAGAGAGAGAGGGGCAGGGGTGGTTGGTCCTTTGACAGAGGGAGCCGGTGCCTCTCATCTCACTTTAAAACACGGCTGAGCCACGCATGCTCTTGACAGACGCTAGCGTCCGACATTTCGCACGCGCGTCGCAGTCGTTGGGTGGTATTGACAAGGGGTTTCATCGGACACTCGGATGAGCTTCGTTACTTCACCGCCGCAGGTTCCCCCCTGCCCTGGGAGGTCTGCTTGGCTGCCTTCGGGTTGCGTTTCCGCGTTGGTGGTGTTGCTTTCGCTTTTGGACTCCTTCCTCGACTTCGCACGGTCCCAACGTCCTGGTCTGAGAGAGGGGCAGGGTTGGTCATGCCTTGGCACTCCCTGCTTCCTACCCACGTGCACGTGTTCTTAAGGCCGTCGCTACCACCGCGAGAGAATGGGAGAGAGAGAGAGAGAGAGAGGTGGATGGGGCGTCGGTCCTGTCCGATTGAGGAAGCTTAAGGTGCCGTCTGGAGATTTGGGTGAATGGGTATTTGAACTCGTTGTGTTGAGACCCCCCAGCGAGGGTGGGTCGAGGCTACACGCCAACGGATCTGATGCGCGGTAAGAATTCTGCACGGCTGCGGAGTAGAGGAACACGAGCATTGAAGTACGGTTGAAGGTAAAACTGTGGTGTCACCTGAGGGGTAACTTCAGGGCCACCCACGTGATAAAGCCGCTAAGCGCTGCGAAGTTTTAAGTACGTGGACCACATGGATCAAGCCGCTAAGCAGCGGCTGCCGGCTTATCCCGTGACACTTTTTATAAGTAGTTAGACTTTGTCGATGAACCACTGTGGAAAGAGTAGCGTAGACACTCTTTCTGTTAAGCGAAGATCTCAGGTCAGCGTTCAGGCAGAACACAGCCCCGCTTGTGTGTTGGACCCTGTATGCATTGGCAATGTCGAGTGAGGTGCGAGGGGCCGACTGCCACGGCAGACCGGCCCGGCGATGCTCTTCAAGAAGAGCCCTGCTTCTGCTTCCGGATCGTCATGTACGCCAGGAGGTAGTCGGTGGTGAACTTCGACGGATCCTCGGCGATGGCCTGCTGCACCGCGCCCATCATGCCTTCGATCACGGCCTCCGCTCTGCTGCCGCCTCCCAGTGCCGAGTGCCATGACGGCTGGCCCCAGGCGAGGATCGATTGGATGTACACGTCAACGAAGGATCCGTCCGGCTTGTAGTAAGGATTGGGCAAAGCGGCGATGTCGAAGGAGGAGAGAGCGAGGGAGCGGAAGACGCCGCCGGGCGCTTGGACGAACGGCAGCTTCAACTGCTGCTCGCTTCGGTGGAAGCAAGCGATGACGCACGCGGAGGCTTCGGCGCGGGTGAGTTGGCCGGCGGAAAGCTCCCGCTCTAAGTGAGAGACGATGGCTCGGCAGGCAGAGGGGTACGGATGCGGGATAGCGTGCGTCTCGCTGAAGCAAGGCACCACCAACACCAGGCACCCCTCGTCGGACAACTCATTAGAGCGGGCGCTTAAGTTCGCCTTCCAGTCCTCCTCCGCGATCGCTTCGTACCCTTTCCGCGCTTCCGCCGGCGCCCGGCGGAACGCCTCGTCGCCCGCGAACACGAACACCGCGTCGCACTCCGCCTTCTTCGACAGCCAATGCATCGTCGACCCCGAAAACCCGACGGCCACCGCTCCCCTCGGGAGCGTTTCCCCGTCGAAAATAGACCGCCCGCACAGGTACACAGTGACGATGCGGCCTTGCTCCGGCGCGGGCTGGTCGTCCGAGCCGGTCTCGCGCATGGCGGCGGAGATGGAGGCGGGGTCTGCGAAGTGGCCGGTGCTCGGCAGCACGGCGCGCACGTACGCCCGCCCGGAGAACTCGTCCCGCACGTTGGCCCAGTCGTTCCCGGGCAAGTCGGTGAGGAACAGGTTGTACCGGACGCCGGGGACCGCGGCCACGACCTGCTCGATCAGGCCCGCCGTGTTCTTCCCCTGCGAGCAGCCGTAGTCGGCCAGCCCGACCGTCTTCGGACCCCCGCTGCCCTCCAGCTGCCGCCGCAGCTCGGCCACGATCATCTCCTTCGCCCGGACGATAGCATTCTCCTGACTCTTCGACGCTTGGTTGTAAGCCCCGTTGCCGACCATGACCGGGTTGTGCGCTTGGGCGGCCATCTGTGACTTTCTGTTCTGTTTTGTTGCGGTGGAGTTTTTTTCTAGAAAGGGGTTCTTTTTTCGTGTTTCCTGCAAAAGTTTTGTTCGGTCCAGTTGCCTTTGAGGGTGTTCTTTTTGAAACGAAGGGTTCGATGTCTTCTTTGACAGCCAATGCATCGTCGACCCCGAAAACCCGACGGCAGCGCTTCCCCGTCAAAAAGAGACCGCCCGCACAGGTACACACTACAGTTAAAGCGCAGTACGATGCCTACAGGAACAGCGCACTGGCGAAAAGCCAGTCCCTACGAGCAGTCCCAGCGTGGTGACGCGAATCAGTGGCGTAGCATGGTATTGTGGGCACGTGGCCAATGGCACCAGCGCCACAGCGCTGGGCGGCAGGGTCATGCAAGGCATTTCGTGCCGGGCAGAACTCGCCCCACAAACGGTGGGTTGCTGTCAATGAGCCAACGGAACCCGACCGTAGACGCGATGGCTCAGTCGAACCCGTTTGTCAAGGCGCATGAGACATGGGCGGCGAACGTACTCCCGGAGCAATTCTACAAGGCGACGTGGGAGAAGGCAGCAGAGTAGCAGGAGAAGGGCGCAAGCAGTCAGCGATCCCGACCAGCGGCGAGTGACGATGAGGCCTTGCTCCGGCGCGGGCTGGTCGTCCGAGCCGGTCTCGCGCATGGCGGCGGAGATGGAGGCGGGGTCTGCGAAGTGGCCGGTGCTCGGCAGCACGGCGCGCACGTACGCCCGCCCGGAGAACTCGTCCCGCACGTTGGCCCAGTCGTTCGGTGAGGAACAGGTTGTACCGGACGCCGGGGACCGCGGCCACGACCTGCTCGATCAGGCCCGCCGTGTTCTTCCCCTGCGAGCAGCTGTAGTCGGCCAGCCCGACCGTCTTCGAACCCCCACTACCACCCAACTGCCGCCGCAGCTTGGCCACGATCATTTCCCGGGCAGGTCGGTGAGGAGGAACAGGTTGTACCGGAGGCCTTCGCCCGGAACCGCGAATGTTGCGGAAGCTTTTGACTAGCGTTCTCTTGCACTCGAAAGCTGCGGACCTTTGATTAGCGTTCTCTTGCAGTGACAGACCCAGCACGGGTCTAGCGTTGTCTCCCGGCCGCGATCGAGGAGCTGACTTGCAGTTCTCCCTTCGTGTTCATGCTTGAAGCGCAGAAGAAATGCGTAGTTTTGTTGTGTGAAAAGAGAAAGGGCCAACGCGTGGGAAAATCCCTTCAAATACAACAGACAAGAAAAGAAGGAGCAACCAAGAATACTCGGAGGCGATGCCCGGTGCATACTTCGGCAGAGGCTAGAACGTCAGAAACAATACAACTATGGATGGGTCTTGTAGAATGGAAGTTCGCTTGAAGCTCCGGGGGTTTAAAGTCTCCGGGGATGAGCTATCTGTGCTTCGTGTGGGGTTGCAGGACATTTCCTCCCTCACGGGGTTCTTGTTGCTGGTGGTGATTCATTTGCACGGTAATGTATACCCCATTTCGTCAGCCTTTCGCTGCGTGAGGTGGAGCGTCACTTTTGACTTTCGGACAGACAACCTCTTCTAGTAGGCGCGAACTCATGAACAAAACAGAAAGAGCAAGCAGGAGGCCGGTGGCAAGAAGAGGGAAAGAACGAGACCCCCCCCCCCCCCGCACTAGTTATGGGGTTTCACTAGTTATTAACTAGCTCAATGACTGGTGAAACCCCCGCGATAATTTCTCGTTGGGTTAGTGGGTTGCCCTCTGATGAGCGTGTGTGTGTGTGTTGTGTGTGTGTGTGTGTGTGTGTGTGTGTGTGTGTGTGTGTGTGTGTGTGTGTGTGTGTGTGTGTGTGTGTGTGTGTGTGTGTGTGTGTGTGTGTGTGTGTGTGTGTGTGTGTGTGTGTGTGTGTGTGTGTGTGTGTGTGTGTGTGTGTGTGTGTGTGTGTGTGTGTGTGTGTGTGTGTGTGTGTGTGTGTGTGTGTGTGTGTGTGTGTGTTTGTGTGTTACGGACCTGATTTAACGTGACGCCTCTCTCACGGAAGTACGATCACGCTTGTGTGAGTGTGTGTGTGGGGGGGCGATCCGCTACCACACTTGAATCTTGTTCCGGGCGCTACCGCCCAGGGGGTTGGCTTCGCCGTGCTTTTGCATCCTAAGCAGAAACGTGAATGGGTGCCTCGCGGCTCCCCTGTTCGCGACTGCGCATCTGCAGCTTCGCTCAGGCTTGATGATTTCGTGCACTTCCCGAGCATGGCTATGCCTTAAGGCTCAGAATAGACTACCTTTTTCGCGTTTCCAACGATACCGTGTGGGCATGCGGATTGACGTTTTGCTTTGGGCTGCCGACAATCAACCGAGGTTGATGTACGCAGAAATGGGACAGGTGCTCACACGGCGCGTGTTGAGCATTGAGTTCTTTTAAGTACATGAACCACGTGGATTAACATGCACTGCCTTGAAAGTCAGGTTATCGGATGACGTCGTCACCTGCCATTGCGTCGTCAAGGTCGAGCATTTGTGGAGCTAGCGGGGTTTGGCTTTCTTGCGATTCCAGAGACTGAGTCGGCGAGTACGAGGGCGGGCACGTGTGTCCGTTTTTCACTTTCGAGGGCGTTGGTGTGCCCGTGGTCCCCGGTCGTTTCTGAGAGCTGCCTGCCCTCGGTACCTTCTTCTTCCTTCGATGCACCCCTGAGTCGGGGGTGGTCGCCTTCGTCTTCTTCCGCTTGCGGCCGGCGATCGGGCCTTCCTTCGGGGTGCCTAGCACCCTTTTCTTCAGCGCTGGTCGTTCGCTGGTTCCTGGCGTTGGTGGCGGCCTTTTGGTCGCCCGTCCGGTCGTCGCCGTCTCCTTTTTCGTTGCCGCGGGCGGCGCTTGCGCCGCTCGCTTTCCAACTGGCGTTCCCCGTTGTACGCCCACCTGGGTGGGTGAGGAGGGCCTCTTCTTCTTGTTGCGTCCGGGGGTTGACGGGACGTTCGGTTCGTTGGACTGGTGGTGGCCGCGGCGGCAACATGCCGCCGGTCGCCTCTGCGTCAGCGTAGGGAGCCTCTTGCACTCTTGGCAGGTTCCTCTGCCATGCGTGCGGCAGGCATGATGCCCGCTGCGGCAACACGCCGCCGCCGTCTTGCACTCGCCGCACTTCGTCGTGCTGTGCTCTGTGCACACCGCGATCGGCTGCCCATCGTTCGCGTGGTGATGGTGCCGGCAGCACATCTCTACCGTGGGCACGTCCCTTCGGACGAGTGCTCTGCACGCCTCACACTTCCCTTTGTGATGGGTCGCGCACGTGACGAGTGCCTTCTCTATATCGACACCCGGCATATGCACGGGGTCTGGGTGCAGTTGTGGTGGGGCAGGCAGGGCCCACCTCGCCGCTCTCCCGATCGTCCAGTCAGGGTACGCCGGGCACTGCGTCCCTACATCGCTTCCTTTCACTTGTTCCTCAAGTATCGTCCCCGTGTGTGCCTCGCGAAAGCGTGGCCTGGGCCGTACACCCGATATCCCCGAGATGCCCATGAACGACAGCGACGTCGTCGGGCACACCCTCTCCCCTCTCATGCAGCTTCCCAGCCCTTGCTGTGCCGCCAGCTTGTCCAACGCGCTCATCATGCAGCGCAGGACGTTTCCCCGTTCTCTCACCCCCTTCGGCGCATTCCCGTGCAGCGGCATGCTGAGGCCCGAGAAGAGTTCAAAGTCGATCGCAAGCTCTAGCATTGACGCCTGCCCGCTCTCGGTCCACTGCATGTCAGACAGCCACGCTACCAACGCATAAAACGTCGGTAGTCCCCAGGTCTTGTTTCGCTCCCACGTCCATGCCGGGGCAATCCGCGCAAAGGGGTGGTCAAATTTCTCGGCAGGCATCGCATCCGCTCTCGACCAGGGGGTCGTGGGGTTCCTGGCTACCCAGCCACGTGCTTCGAGCCCTGCACGTTCCGTAAGGATTTCAGCCATCATCTCCTGGAGCCGCCTCGATAAGTGGGCGTTCCCCGGTACAACCACACCATGTTCCAGCGTGCATCGGGGCCACTCGGTTCGGTTGGCCGCCATCAGCCCGGCGTGTGCTTCCCGCCGGCGAATGTGTGAGTATGCGTCGCAGTCCCAGTAGATATGCTGTTCGTTCTCCGTCACGCCGCTCCCACAGTGCTTGCAGCTGGGCGCCTGCGGCTCAGCTCCAGCCTGCCTCATCCGCGACGTGAACTCCGCCGTGTTCACACCCCCCGCAATCGCAACTCGAATTAGCTTCGCCGTGTGCGCGGAACATTCCCTCGTCTTCCAGAACGCATTCGTGCGCTCCAAGTCGGCTCTTTCCAGCCCCTGATATCCTGGCCTTCTCGCCATCAGTCGGGCCCACGTCCTCGTTCTCAGGTCCGCCCTCACTTCGTGCCCCCTCTTCGAGGGCGACGAGGCCAGCGGGTCGAACACTGCACCATTCCGTCGTAGCGTGCGAGATAGGGGCCCAGGCTCCCATATGTGTCCACACTCCTCCATGCTCCTCATCGCCAGCCCGACTGGGCCGAGGGGTTGGTCCCCCTCGGCGTACCGCCCCCGGATACTCTCCATCAGAGGTAGCAGTCGCGGCAGCCTCTCGCACGCCGCGTAGAACGCCGTCGTCACCCGGTACGCTAAACACGTACCGGGGTCCGTCAGGTGGCCCTTCTCCTGGAAGTTCAGGACCATTTCTCTCGCGCGCTTCGGGTTTGCTCCACCCCAGATCAGACCCATCACCGACGTCGTCAACCGCTTCATCGCCACCTTTGACACCGGCGCGAAGGAGCAGCCCGATAGCGCTGCCGGCAACACATTCGACTGCACAATACGGACCCGCTTTTCGTACCGGAATGGCGCGTGGCGGAGGCCCTCCGCTAGGGCCGCCGCCCTCTCTACCCTCTTAGAGTCGGACCTCTCCTTTCTGTTCTTCGCCGTTGAGACTAGGGCCCCCAGACACGTGACGGACTTGCTAAATCGCAGCAGCGCATTTCCGCTTCGGAGTCTGAGCGTCGACTGGTGCCTCTGCCTCGTCGAGAATGCGATGGTCTTCTCGAGGTTTAGCTGCATTCCGGTGAGTGTGCAGAACTCGTCAACAATGTCGACTCCCTTTTGCAGTGCGGCCTCCGACAGCCTGGACAGTAGTGTGGCATCATCCGCGTACGACTTAGGACTCACACCCTCAGCTTCTTTTTTGACCGCTTTCATCACTACCGACAGCAGGGCATTGATGAGTATGACGGACACAGGGCACCCTTGAAGGATACCGTTGGTCACACTAAACTCCCTGCCCACCCCTAGCGGCAACTTGAAGCGTCTTGCGAGCAGACTGTAAATCGCCCTCAGCGGCTTGAGAACCCGACCGTGCAGTCCTAAGTCCTCAGCCAGGCGTAGCACTACCTCTCGCGGGACCATGTCGAAACACTTCCGGAAGTCCAGCGCCACTCCGTAGAGCGGCTCTCCGTCCAGCAAGGCGTCCTCCACCTCGAGCCCTATCTCCATCAAGACGTCCTCGATCCGGTGGCCCGGCCGAAAGCCTTTCTGTCCTTCTTCGATCCACCCCTCCTGCCACAGGACAATGTCCGCAAGCCTGCGGCAGGCCCACAAGCGGTACACGGCGGACGTGACGGTTATCGGCCTCGTGTGCAGCGGGTCTTGGCTCTCATCTTTCGGCACCATCGACACCAGCGCAGTTGTCATGCTTGCCGGCCAGTCCCCAGTCGCTTCGACCAGGTTCATGACGTCTGCAAGTGCATTCAGCAGGGGGAGCGGCAACTCCCGCAGTTCAGCCATGCGCCAGCCATCCACCCCTGACGCGCTTTTCTTCGGCTTCTTCCTCAGCAGAATTCGCAGCTCCTCCCCCGTGATTGTTCCGGCTTCCATCAAGTGTGGGCCGATGTGATCCTGGAACCGATCCCGAAACGGCTCGTACTCCGGCTCTGGCCCGTCCTTGTACTTACGCAGGATAGGGTCCCACGCAGTGTTCAGCGCCTCGTCCATCTCGTCAACATTTGCAGTCACTCCCGCCCCCGTTCGCAACACCCCCGACGGCTCAGCGCGTCCGGCGCAGATGGTTGTCAGACATCGTCTGCTCGCATCGGCCCTCTCGTTCAGCTTGTCTCGGTACTTCGTAAACCTGGCCGCCGATCCTTCCCTTCCGAGCCTACTCGTCTCTTCCCGCAATGCCGTGAGAAGCTGCTTCGCCTCCTCATGATCCGGGAATCCTTCTGTCCCTTGGCCACCTTTCATGCACGCCTGTGCCAGCCGTCTGCTGTTCTGCCAGCAACGGGATACTTCATGCGGAACTGCCTCCGGCCCGCGTCGCTGCGCAAGGTAGCTGCAGATGCGTTCCATCCTGTGGATGGCCTTCCGGAGCCGTAGCTGTCTGCTGTTCGCCGCCCCCGACCCGTCGCTCGCAGTGCTTGCCGTGATACAGACTCTCTTAGGCGACGTCTTTATCCCCCGGCCGGTACTCCTTCCCCTTTCTTCCGCAGGGATTCCGAAGGCATCCTGCAAGTACTGCTCACTGACTCGTGACCACTCGAGCCAGGCCTCTTCCACTCGCTGTGCTGCCAGCCGTTCTGCGAAATCGGAGTTGGTCAGTCTCTGTACGGCTTCCCTGTTAGCTTCTGTGTCCGAGAGGCCCCACTTGGGTCCCCCCTCGGTAGGGATTTCCCGCGGTACTTTAAATCGCCACACGATTTGGCGCAGCGCCGCAATGTCCAGGGTCATTGTCACGAGCCGGTGTCCCGGTACGTTCACCGCGGTGGTGACGCATTGACGGAAAGCTCCCGTCGTTATTCGGTTGAGGAGTATGCGGTCGATCCTCGTGCCTGTCGTCCGGGCGCTGGTAAAGGTCGGTGGTGGCGGTGTGTCACCGGTACGCGCATGGTGCAGTTCCGCTGCGTCGGACCATCCGTTCCTTAGTGCCTTCCGCAGCACAGGGGACCGGTCTTCTTCCGTGTTCAGGTCACCCATCACCATTATGGGGACGTCACCGAGGCTATCTGCCGCTGCGAAGAGGATCTTCTCCAGCATGTCCTCACGCTCCTCGCTCTCCGCCCTCCCGTTTCCGGAAGGGCAGTAGACATTGAACACGTGCACGAACGTGTTGCCGGCCCCTGTTGCTACTACCGTATGGCTCACTCGGTCCGGGGACCGTATTGCTGCGTGCGAGAGCGCCGTCATCGTATCGTACGCAGGTATCGGTCTCAGTACTAGAGTGGAGAGCCCCCCGTTCGCGGCGTTCACCGTCGAGCGACTACCGGAGTTTCTACAGAGTCTTCCGGGAGGCGGCAGGCCCCAGTGGCAGCACCATTTCCGCAGGTATTCCTCCGCCTGCGCCCGTTTGCACGGAAGGAGTGTCACCTCCTGGCAGCAGAGAAGATCCGCTTCCACCGCGTCGGCCGCTGGGAGATATTGAAGTAAGCTAGTTACGTTCAACGTCGCGAACTTCATCTCCGTGCGGCCGGGGCCCGGGTTCTGTTCGATGTCTCCAGCGCTTAACAGCTGCTGTCTAGTAGTTTCCTTAATAGATATAAGAGTTCTTTGGCGATTACACAAGTCAGTACGTGGCGCGGGGCTGAACTGTTGCTGGGGGGGTGGGGAGGACGCCTGAGGGCGGGGCGGGGGGGGCATGGGGGGAGTTTCTTGCGGGGTGTCCCGGCCTTGCAAACGTTGGGAGGCGGCCTCGCGCACGGCCCTGTAGGTGAGCGAGACCCGGTCGCGTGCGACATCATCGGGACGAATCCCGTGTGTCCACAGGCTCCTGGCCTCGCCTTCCATGTGGCACAGTGTGCCGACCGGCAGGGGGGTTCTCACTCTCCGGCTCCCCCTCTCCCACTCCATGACCGTGTCGCTCAAGAGCGATACGGTCGCTACCCTCGGACCCAGTTCTCTCTGGTCTTTGTGGGGGTTGATCCCCACTCCCCTCCGGTACCAGTTGGCCAGCAACTGGTCCGGTTCCCACCCGAGACGGTCACGTATGAGATCCGCCGCTTCTTTCAGGGGCCCCTCGGGGATACCCCGTTCCAGTCTGACCGGGGGTCCGCCCTGTCGGTAGGCGTGTCCCCACTGCTGGGTCTCTCTGCTTTGTTCTCCCCCCAGCCTCCTCCAAGTGGCTTTCGGCCCAAGCTCGGGTACTCGGCTCAGTCTGTCCAGAAGATCCCGAGGGATCGTCTGGAAGCTTAGTCCGGGGATTGCTCCCTCCACCCTGACAGGGCCCCCCCCGCAGGCACGCTGGCCTTTGTGGGGGGATTGTTTGTGCGCTGCGGGTAAATTTCCCGGGCTAATGAGGCCTGGCGCATTGTGGGAGAGAGGGGGGCAAAAAGAAGAAGAAGAAGAAGAGGGATCGCCACCACCTTCGCCTGCTCCATCGTCGAACTGCGTGCTGGGACTCACGCGCTGGGCGGCCTGCACCGGCCTGGCGGGGCCACAACTGGCGCCGGGGACGGGTCGCGGTGGCAGTCAACCCGCACACGCCTTGCACGCGCCGACGTTGCAGCCCTCGCATGTCGTGCGGATCTGGCCCTTCGCCTTCTTCTTCCCGCATAGGGCGCAGGAGAAACCGGCGGTGGCCTTCGCCGGGCTCCCGAAGGCGTGGACGTGCCCGCCCGCCTCTGCACCGTCCATTGGGACATCGTCCCCAGCGGGTTCCGGCCCGTCCGCTGCCGGCTCCGGCGTCTTCCTCTTCTTCTGTCCGGCCGCGTCCGCTGGCGGGGCCGCCGGCTGCGGTAGCTCGTCCACCTCCGCCGCCGGCAGCCGCATCCGCCGCTTCCCGCTGGGGGCGGCAGCGAGCCGCCTGCGCCGCTCCCTCGGCAGCTCACCTCCGTCGTACGGGTTTACCCGGAGGTCGGGTGCCCCCTCCCGCTGCAGCACCCTGAAGGGAGGGTCGGCCGCCGACGTCACCACGCAAACCCGGGCCCCACTTCGCAGGAACGACGTGGCGACGTCGACCTGCCAGCCGGCCTCCCGCAGGACGTACTCGACGTCCGCCTCGTGCTCCCGCGGCGTCGCACCCACCACGAGGAAGCGCGGCTTCGACTCGAGGGGGGCAGCAGCGTGTTCGGCGGCCGCCGCACGCACCTCCTCCAGCACAGCGCCGCTGCGTGCGCGCACGAGGAGGCGGCTGCCCGTGAGCACGAGACCGGCTGCCGCCGCGCCTGCCCGCTCAGCTACCGCCAGCGCGACCGCCCTCGTGACCCCCTTTTGCAGGGCGACCACCGGCATGGCGTCCCGGCAGGCCTTCTCCGTCGACCGCCAGAATCCGCCGTCCCGGCCGGAGCTGGCCAGGATCGCTTCGGCCTGCGCGCGGGGCACCCGCACGACCAGCTCGCGCCTCCCCTGCTGCGACGACACGCCCCACATGGCGTCGTCGGGGACGCGGACCTCCGTCTTCAGGGCCGTCTTGACAGCCCTCCGGCACAGGCGAGTCAGGGCCGTGCGCGGGTCCCTCTCGACGCACTCCCAGGTCTCCGGCGAGGCGTGCTTCCTGGCCACGACGAAGGCCAGTACCGTCGTCGCGGCGTTCGGCTTCACCGCGCTGACGGGCATCTTCTGGACCTTCACCTGGCCCCGCTGGCATACCGGCCCGCCGCCCGCCCACAGGTACATATCCTGTACCCGCCCGCCTTCCAGCAGCACTGGGCCCCGGCGTGCGTCGTCGAAGGCCTCCCGGCACAGCACGCCGAGGCGCACCCGCTTCCCGTCGCGCTCTGCGACGTCCACCGCATCTGCTGCGGGACCCTTCGCTTCTTCGGCTGCGGCGGCGCTCGGGGCGACCCAGAGGCCAGCTTCGACAGCTTCGAAGTCGGGGGAGGGGAGTACCGGCGCGTCCCAGTCGGCGGCGTCGATTTTACCGGGTGGCGGGGGCCGCCTGGTCACTTCTGCCCAGGTGGGCGCGTACCCCTGCCGGGGCCGCTGTTGTGGTTGTTGCTGCTCCTGCGGGCGGCGCTGCTGCGTTTGCTGTTGCTGTTGCTGTTGCGGTTGCGGTTGTTGCTGCTCCTGCGGGCGGCGCTGCTGCGTTTGCTGTTGCTGTTGCTGTTGCGGTTGCGGTTGTTGCTGCCCCTGCGGGCGGCGCTGCTGCGTTTGCCGTTGCTGTTGCTGCTGCTGTTGCGGTTGCGGTTGCTGCTGCGGTTGCTGCTGCTTCGGTTGCTGCCGCTGCTGCCTCGGTTGCTGCTGCTGCTGCTTCGGTTGCTGCTGTTGCTGCAGTGGCGGCCGTTGTTGCGCCGGCTCCCCGCTGTTCGCCTCGATCTGACGCCGGAGCAGCGTCGTGGCGACGTCGAGGATGCCGAAAACGGCATCCAGCTGGTCGCGGTTGGCGCGTTCCGCCATCCCGCGCGCTTCCTGGATCAGGGCGTTAATCCTGTCCATTTTGACGGAGGTACGGGTAGCCCGCGTTCTTTTCGCGGATGGGTACCGCTGTTGTGTTATGGAGGGTGTTTGTCCTGGATGAATTCCGGGCGCACTTTACCGGCCGCGTGAGCAGCCAATAAAGTACAGAAACTGTAGCTTTTAAATCGTTGGTTGAGCATTGAGTTCTTTTAAGTACGTGAACCACATGGATTAGCATGCACTGCCTTGAAAGTCAGGTTATCGGATGACGTCGTCACCTGCCATTGCGTCGTCAAGGTCGAGCATTTGTGGAGCTAGCGGGGTTTGGCTTCCTTGCGATTCCAGAGACTGAGTCGGCGAGTACGAGGGCGGGCACGTGTGTCCGTTTTTCACTTTCGAGGGCATTGGTGTGCCCGTGCAGCAAGGTTGATCTACAGTCTGGTGTCTTTCGACCTTTCTTGTTCTCCTTCCCACATGCTGTTGCTTCAGTTCAGTTTTGTCAAGGGCTGCAGTCTGCGTTCGGCCGGGCTTCGGACGACGGCGCGCGGCACTTTTGCGCTTCTGGTACAGGCGGAGCTTCCGCACTGTCGAGTCCGGCAGGTACCCGTACCGGGGGTCGTCGCGGGGAGAAGCGGACTGCGTGGGGCGGAAAGACGCCGCCGGGTGGGGCTCGGGCGACGGCGACAGAGAGTACGCGCGCACGTTCTCAGCGGCAGCTTCGCCGTAGGAAGGTCGGAACAATTTGAACTGAAGTGGGGCAGGTACTGGAGCCACACGGCGCGTGTTGAGCAGTGAGTTCTCTTGTCTTTCGACCTTCTTGTTCTCCTTCCCACATGCTGCCTCTTCAGTTTTGTCAAGGGCTGCAGTCTGCGTTCGGCCGGGCTTCGGACGACGGCGCGCGGCACTTTTTGCGCTTCTGGTACAGGCGGAGCTTCCGCACGGTCGAGTCCGGCAGGTACTGGAGCCACACGACGCGTGTTGAGCAGTGAGTTCTCTTGTCTTTCGACCTTCTTGTGCTCCTTCCCACATGCTGCTTCTTCAGTTTTGTCAAGGGCTGCCGTCTGCGTTCGGCGGGGCTTCGGACGACGGCGCGCGGCACTTTTTGCGCTTCTGGTACAGGCGGAGCTTCCGCACAGTCGAGTCCGGCAGGTACCCGTACCGGGGGTCGTCGCGGGGAGAAGCGGACTGCGTGGGGCGGAAAGACGCCGCCGGGTGGGGCTCGGGCGACGGCGACAGAGAGTACGCGCGCACGTTCTCAGCGGCAGCTTCGCGGTAGGACGGTCGGAACGAGTTGAAGTGAGACAGGTGCTGGAGCCACACGGCGGCCTGGCGGCGCGTGTTGAGCGCCTGCCCCCGGCCCTCCCTGAACTGCAGCCAGCCGGAGGCGCCGTGGTCGCAGAGCAAGGATCCGCTGGGGGTCCTGCTGGCGTGGGGGTCTGCGGGTCTGTCCTGCATGCCCTTCAGAACGACCGCCGAGTACACCAGCTGCAGCCGCCGCGCTTCCTCTTCGTCGCCGCGACTTTTCGCGGCGTCGAGTCTCTCCGCTATCCGCTTCTTCAGGCTGTCGCCCGAGGCGTACGACCGTTCGGGCCCCCGCCGGCGCGCCCTCGACACGGCGATCGCCGCCATCTCGCGCTCGTGCTGCGTCCTGATGAGCGATCGTTTTCCGACCTGCAAAAAAGGTTTTGGTTGATCTGCTTTCCGCAATTCGCTCCTTAAGTTGCACTTGGGACTGAACGGGACGAGGTGGGGGCGCGTAAAATTCTCGGCGCGGCTGCTTTGACTCCGAATGGGAAGGGGGGAAGATTGAGGTAGAGGGGCAAATACAAATACAAACACAATCGTGGTCATATCGCTTCCGCGCTGACCCTTCCCGAGAACACATCAAAACAAGTCAAAGGGTGTGGCACGTGGCCGCGAAAGCGGAAGCTGTGCCGGGAGCCGAGGCGTTTTGTTATTCGCTTACACCACACCGTGTGCTGTTTTCTCACTCAGGACTTCGACCCGTCGGGTTTGAGTGATCTTTGCACCGCCACATGCTCGATTCAAACCGATTCAACTCGATCGATGATGATCAGCAAGCCAATCATCGTCGAATCGAGATCGAACGCAGTCTGAGAGAATAGATTTTCTAGCGACACTCAACTGCTGATTGGCATGGGCGAACCCAGCCCGCTAATGCGTTCGACGACCTGATGAGTCTCATGCTTCTGCAGTTCCCATTGTTTGTGTGCCTTGCCGTGTACGCATGGCCTCACGTGTGTTCAACACGCGGTTCGATGGGACCCCTTGGGTTCTTTGTCTGGCACTTTTCCTTTCAAGCTAGCGCTACGGCCCGCTTATGTAAAAAAGAAAACCGCACCTCGTCGTACTCGACCGCCTCGAAAACCAGCCGCTTGTGCGCGGCGGGCGGCGTGACGGACGACGCCTGCCGCCCCTGCTGCTGGGTGGGCGAGGCCGGTTTGGGGGGTGCAGACGCCGACGGCGTGTGCAGCCGCGGCGGCGTGAGCGGCTGCGGCGACGACGGCACCACCGCGGCGGCGGCGGCGCCGCCCGGCGGCAGCGGCGGGGATGGCGAGCGGGACGACGCCGTCGACGGCTTCAAGCCGGCGGCGGTGCCGGCGGCGGGCGACGTGGCCGGGTCGCTGCAGTACCCTTCGGTCGCCGAAGAGTGCGCGGCGGGCGACGCCGGGGGCGGGGGCGCCTCAGGCGGCGACGCGGAGTCACCCGGCTGCGGCAGGGCCGCCACCAGCTGGAGGGCCTGGGTCAGGTCGTTTTCGGTCAGCGTGTCACCCTTCGGGTCGCTCGTCTGCGAGATCACCTCCGGCGTCGGCTGCTGCGACTCGGACAGCTCGTCCTCCTCCTCCGGCAGGCTCTCTCCCCCGACGCTCGACTCCTCCGCTTCCATCTGCAACTGCAACGAGATCGGCGTCGACGGCTCGCTGCCCCCAACCCCACCGAACACCGCGATATGCGCCCCGGCCGCCTGCTGCGGCGGAGGCGCGTTCTGCGCGAAGTTCGGCGGCGCCGAGGATCCGGTTGCCTTCGGTTCCTTCGCCGGTGCGGGGCTCGGCGGCGTCGCGGCTGCGGTGTCATCCGCCCCCGGGTGCTGCCGGGTCGACGACTCCGCGGGCGCCCCCCAGCCGAGGGTCGGCGGCGTGAACGGCGACGACGCTGTCTCCGGAGGAGACAGCGGCGACGACAGGTTCTCCGCTTGCGACGATGCGGCCCCCCCCTGGCTTCGGCGGGAGGACACCAGCGACTGGTAGACTTCCGACAGCTGCTCGTCGCTGAGGGTGAGGGGCTGGACGGGCGAGCCTGGCCACTGGCCGACCCACCACGACGGGGGACCGGGCCCGGCGACTTGCAGAGCCTGCGAGATCGCGGTGGCGGCTTGGTGGCGGACAGCGACCGCCTTCATGCTCTCCTCGTGCGCCTTCTCGGCGGCAGCCTTGTCGCTTTCGAGGACCTGCTTCACCCGCTCCTTCTCTTTGCGCAGGCGCTCCTCTCGGTCGGCGTGCTCCGCGTCTTCCTGCTCCTTCCGCTTGCGGCGTTTTTCCTCGAGAACGTCCAACTCCGACACGGCACCTTCATTCATCGACGAGATGGTCGCCCCATGCAGCTCACACGCACCCACCGCCACCAGACTGTCCGCACCAACGCCGAGCTCGTGCACTTCCTCCACAGCGTCGACGCCCAGCGGGAGGATCTCGCTCGTGAAGATCTCGAGGAAGTCGCGGAGCAACGCCTCGTCTTCGAACCGGCAGAGGCTGTGCCCGTCGTCCGCCGACTCCAAAAACAGGAGAACCCCGGAGGTTTCGGCCGGAGTGGTTTTGATGTCGATCACGGACGACGTGCCGATCCTCACCACGAAGTCGCCAGCGTCCGTGACGAGGTACACCCCCTGGTTGGTGAGGACGATGCCGGAGGCTTGCGACGACGGGCGGAAGGTCATGTCGACGTCGACGACGACGGCGTGGCACGGGGCCGAGAAGAACACCGTGTCATCGTCGGCGCCGGGGTAGGCTTCGGACAGCGACGCGGAGTCGTGCCGGAATCCGAGGCGGTCGTTGCCGGGGTTAGGGCACGACAGAGCCATCAACGGCGCGTCCGGCCCCCCAGGACCGGCGCGGGCCCTCCGCGCGCACTCAACAGTTTTCACTGAGGGAGTCGGATGCACGCCCACGAAAGTCGCTGAACAAACTTTTGGGTCGGAATGCAAAGGATGCTGCGGCGACAATCTGCGATCTGCGAGTCGAGTTCGAGAGAACTTCGCGCAGCCTTCTTCTCAGGGTGTGGTTAGTCCAAAGAAACGGTCAGGATTCCGCCCAGCTCCCGCCTCCCCGCGCAGGGTCGTTGGCCGCCGTCGCGCGGGGGTGCGCTGGGCGCTGTTTTTTTGTGCTTAGAGTTGGAGCTCGGTTGAGAACCCGGGATTTCAGAGTCTCCGGGTGGTCGTCTTTTCCTTTGTCCGTATGGTCCCCTATTTGCTGTTTTTTGCGAGATTAAGAGACGGGGTTTGAGCAGAGCATCGATCTGGTATCGGAAAATCACGCTAGCTTCGGTTAACCGTGAAACTGATAAACAGGGATTTCCCCACATTCTTGCTTTCATTGAATCAACTACGTGACAACTATCACCTTCGCCGTGGCTACCAACAACCTTTTCCAGCAGAGAGTGAAACAGACGAGAACACAACGAAAAGCAACTCCACTCACCGTAGTGGGCACGGAGCCACGACATCGTAGGGACGCCTTGGCAGTCCCGTCCCGCTTACCTGATACAAGAGTTCTCTTCCCTTGCTGCTGCGTACGAGAGAGCTAAGTCGAAGTGACTAGCAGTAGCCGGTTCGGCTCTTAGAGAGCGGGGGCTGGCACGCCGTAGCAGTCCCTGCGTATAACTACGTCCGGCCGATGGATGCCGCCAGTCTTCTGCTCGCCGTTCCTACCCGGAGAACCCGATCAAAACAGGGGTAGCGTGCAAGCCACGACCCCTTCCCACGAACAAATGGTCCGTCGAGGTTGCCATCGCCACCCCGGACGCCACCTTCGGGGACGCCCAATCGTGAACACTCGCAGCAATCGCGCTAATTATCTTCGTGTATCCGAGAGAGTGAGTGTCAGCGCAGGGACCAAGAAGGGCTGTTCCGGTCGTCTCGGCTGCAATTTAACAATAGTCCCCGGCTGCGTCCGTCCGACGCGCGAACCGACGCAAACGCGAAGAAACGAGCGAAGGGTCATCCAACGATGGCTCCGGCCGGGAGGCCACAATGACACCCACTCGTAGGCCGCCTCCGCGGCGACGTAACAGACGCGTTCCATCTGCTGTGACGTAGACACGGAGTGTGCATAGTGCGTTGCTCAGGGTAGTCGGAGGCCTGACAATCACACTAATACAACAAATTTACAACACTAGTCACCCGGAGATCCTACAATAAAGATACTGCTTTTCCGCACCACAAGTGTGAGGGGGTCAAGGCTTATAGAAAGTGCGAAGCGAACTATAGCTCTAGAAAACACAGCTGCGATGACCACCCGACAGTACCACGGAGTGAAAACTAATTCGAAGCAGTCCTGAATTGTGTGGCGCTCGCAATGGACGTGCCTTCCTCCTTCTTCAAACCACTGCTGCATATTCTATGTAAAAGAAGCCAGCCTGCCGCTCAGATCCGCCACGCACTGGATTCCTTGGCTGCCTTGATGACGTTCGTGCACCGGCAGGTCCGTTGACAGTAACAACGGCGCTGATGACCTCGTCCGGTTGGCCTGCGCACTTTTTAAACCTTCGAGCGAGCGTGGAACGGTAGGCACTTTTTATTTTGTGTGTTCTCCGGTTTTCTTTCGAGAAGAGACAAGCCACGAGGGTCCAGGGCCCTTATTACCCGACACGGGGGGGCTCGAAACAGACCTGATGTTCGTTAGGTGCACAAGCGGTTGTTTGTGCGTCTTGGAACTTGTTTACATAGTTTCCCAAACGCTTCCAACGGTGTTGTTTTTTTGACGTGGCAACAAGGGTTGTAAGCGAGAACAACAAGCAAGGCGTGTTGAGAGCCGTTGCTTTGCAGTTTGTTTTCCATACACTGCATTCCGACGGATTCCGTCGCATTCGCATGGAATAGAACTCCTACACGGACTCGCACGGATTCCGTGTGATTCCGTGTGGGATGACGAACTTGTCACTAGCTCACAGCAACAGTTGCAACCGACAAAGGCTGCGCCACGACGAAAGCGCGGCAAAAGTGACCCTTCTGGAGTCACGTAGCGAAAAGCTGGCATAGTGTGGTACTCATTTGCATGCAAATGACTCCCCACTAACGCAACAAGAAGACGATTCCGTGTGATTCCGTGTGGGATCAGCCTGCGGTCCGCCTGGGGTCCGTGGGTGCTGTCGGTCAGGGATTATTACCCTGCATGGTTAAGAACGTCTTTTTCACCAAAAGATTCACGAAACGGGTCGGATTCGAAAGATTTTTCCGAGTCTCGAGGTTGGTAAATTTGAAATTCTCAAATTTAGCTCTCTAGCGAGCTATCCCACTTTTCTGGGGCAGGCCGTGGGGTACCCCCCCCACCCCGGACATTTCTCTACCGTTTTTTCATGGTACGTTTGAGAATTCACAATTCGTCAAAAAAATTTCTCGCGGCGGACAACGGCGTGGCACAGTCGTCAGTTGACGACGTTCCTTACCTACGGGTGGGAGGTTCGGTTCCCGCCGGCGGACTTTTTTTGGGTCTGCGCTCAGCATCAAAGGTTCACCAGGGGCGGTCCGGAGGGGCCCTCCCCCCTGGATAAGGGCCCCCAACTTGCCATCATCCCGAACTTAGCATCAAGGTTTTCGGTCCGGGGGGGCCCTCCCCCCGGGTACGCGCCCCGAACTTGCTATCATCCCAACCGAACTTGCCATCAGGGTTCAACGGGTTCGGGTTTTCACAAACGCCGAACGGGTCAAAAAGGTGCGGGTTTGCACAAACGCCGGACTGGACAAAAAGGTGCGGGTTTGCACAAACGCCGGACTGGACAAAAAGGTGCGGGTTTGCACAAACGCCGGACTGGACAAAAAGGTGCGGGTTTGCACAAACGCCGGACTGGACAAAAAGGTGCGGGTTTGCACAAACGCCGGACTGGGCAAAAAGGTTCGGGTTGCACCAACGCCGGACTGGGCAAAAAGGTTCGGGTTGCACCAACGCCGGACTGGACAAAAAGGTGCGGATTTGCACCAACGCCAGACTGAGCAAAAACAATTCGGGTTGGACAAACCGGACCGGCAAAAAGGTTCGGGTTTGCACAAACGCCGGACTGAGCAAAAGGTTACCTCTAGACTCGCTAAGGGTGGTCCTAACACCCATGTACTTAACCGTAGGGGTTTCTGGTGAAAACTTTTGATGCTCCTGCAAGGCCAGAGACACAAAGCCTACAGGCCCGCAGGACCCACAACAAGGTGACGAAAGCAGCAACACGCCCGCGAAGGTCGCATACCAGGATTACAGGTCATAATACCTCTAACTGCGGCCATGCCAAGTATCGTAGGCTCGGCTACGATACCACCTATGGAACCGAAACGGACAACGGCATTCCATTTCTTGTCAGTCCCGGGCTCATCTGAAGAATCCGCTGCAACCGTCAAACTTGGTCGCCTTCATCTTCGTATCGTTGACCTTGATACGAACGAGATGGACGAAAATCAGTGTTGCAACGCTCCGATAGCTACTCGCGAAACTACTGCGGAGAGTCGTGCAAGCGTCGACTTGACAAGCAAGCTCACAACCGCCATTTCGCACGTTTACTAACTGATGCGCGACAGTGTACTAACGTTTGTGAGAAAGCTGCCCGTTTCAGCTAAGAAGCTCGCGCAGCGTGGGAAAATAGCTATTTATTCACTGTGATTAATAAGAGAGGAAAAAAGCCCTCGGGTTGTTTTTATTATTTTTTTTTGGCAACGAGTGCCGGGAGTTTCTGACCATGCCACAGACTTTTTAACCGGGATTTTCCCGAACTTCGGGGATTAGAATAACCCCAGTGCCGGTGCAAAAAAAATGGAAATCTCGTCGGGATGCAGTGTATGGTTCTTAGTTGGAACGTATTAATCCTCAAAGGTCCGCGGATCTTATGCGGCAAAACAAAAAAGCAAGTCTCCCCTCCTCCCACCTGGAATCGCAAAAGCTGCTCCTCCCCTGCTGGTTTTCCTCGAAACGAAGCATTCACTCGGAAATGCCCCTGGGCGCAAGGCTGAGAGCGCGAGAACGGTAACGAAGACCGTTGCGCCTCGCTATGGTGCGGGCTGCAGAGGGACTTCGCAGAGTGTGACTTTCAGCATTAGAAATATCCTTTGTACGCAGCGTTGTCTTGAAGGTGGTACACGGGGAAAGAGTGTCGTTGGGTACCTTCGTTGTTGGTGGTTTTTCACGGTATGGCACGGACTCTGAGTTCTCGTGAGCACTGGTACAACAGCTGCATCGACTGCAACAGAACCAGACAGAAGGTTAGCCATCATCGTGTGTATCAGGGCGTAATTTTGCCATACCACCTATGCCAGTTCCCGGAAGTCCGTGAGGATACCGATCACATCACTGAGAACATCATCAGTAACCTCTGACTTTCTGGTTTGATAGTGTGATGGCTCTCCAGGCGGTGATGCATCGGCACGCCCTACATCGAACAGCAACGCGACGCCAGCCCATCCCGCTATCGCTTCAAGCAACTTGCGATGGGTATCACGAAAGTGGAAGGTGTGCAGGCTTAAAAGATTAGTTGATCTCCGGTGGCAACGTGAACTTCACTCCTTTGGGCCCCGTGCCTTGTGCAAAGCCCATCACATGCTGCCGACCTTTGGGTGAGCAAAGCGACCACGTGAAACAAACGCGATAAAGTGGAAACAAAGTGGTCCACGGTGAGTAACCCTGATACCTCCCCCCCAATCCATGTTGAAGGTTGGCAATTCATGCCTTGTGCTTAAGTTTGGCTTTGAGGCCGCCCCGCTGAAACTGATCACTAACGCGGGGTACGCTACTCGCAAGACTTTCGGCTGGCACGTTACTAGCACACGAGAAAGGATCCATCCTGCAAATTATGTTCGCGGCTAGGAGACAAAAAGAAGAATGAGGGCTCGTCACTCGCACAACCGCAGCTGATACAAAAGTAAGGATGTTGATGATGATGGGGGCAGAGATTTGTTGCTGTTTTCATTGATCGTTGTTACGCTAAGCTATTTCGGACGCAACTGAAAACGCCCCAGTTTGCGGTGACAAACTTCCTCGTTCCTCCAACAATTCTTGTGTGGTACACAAGAATGACTCTTCGCTGCGCTGCGGATGTGCCCCCATTACGCTTGCGGTACATGTATACGCGCGTTACGGATGGGTTTTACCAGACACCAAAATCGACCTTCAACACGGGGGGAAATCGTATTAGGACACGGGGTGGGTAGTTGAGATAATGCGCTGCATGCGTTTTGTTTGATTCTGCCCTTTCTTCCTTCTGGGTCCTCTTTCCTTTCTGCCTCTTTCGTGGCCGTTGGTTGACTGCGTTTCGGTTCGTTTTATTTCTTGATAGTGTTCTTTCACAGGGCAAGCAAGATCTTGCGATCGAGCGATGTCGCCAGCTGCTCAGCCCAGACTGAGCGAAACTCGGGTAAAGGAAGCTGGAATGGATTGAAGACCTGAGTCATCAGCGCCGGGTTTCGCGCACCCGTCCAGCTCCTAGGAAATGGCGCCGCAATCGTCGTATTCAACGATTCAAGTATGCATCCTAGACGTTTGGGTGGAAGATCCGCGCTGGTGTTGAGTCCCACTCGGCATGTAGGGGCAATGGCCCGCGCTGGTACTGTGTTCCATCGAACGCTTTTGGGTCGAATGGCTCGTACTGCCCTATCAATTACCTGGGCCTGAGTCGAACTCGATCGGGTATCGTCCGGCGGCTGCTACGTTTTGCCCCTGCTCGGTCGTCTGGACGGGTGCGATCGCCTGTTTTCCTATTTTTTTATTATTCTTCGCTTTTGAGGATTGTAGTGTGTCCGCTTTGCAAGGTTGGAAAGCTTCTCAAACGCTTCCGATGGTCTTTTTGACGTGCTCCGAATTACAGTTCTACTGCGGGAAACTCTTGCAAGATGGGCGCCCCGGGTGGAGACAACTCAGCATGACTCCGGGTTTCGATGTCTGACGTGGTGTAAGGTCGTCGGTTTCGCCGGATCTCACTCAACAGGTTAGGTGCACCCAAGCCATGCGCGCAGCAACAGCTCTTGCAAAAATTCGCGGCGAAGTCGTACTGCGAAAAGCACCGCACCGGCCGACAGGGAGCCAAACGTAGCTCTCGGGAGGTGCATACTGCAGCCTTCGTGCTTTCTTGCCGATGATGTCTTTTCTCAGAGGTGAAAAAACTCGCTCTGTTCCTCCCTAATCAGGCAATCCGCCTGGTATCGCAGCCAGAATCAACGGGAAGGCACGTTTCTTGATTCGTTTAAAGCGCGTTCGAGAACGCTATAGAGAAGAAGCCACGGGGTGACTGATCGCGGCATGCGGCGCGAACGGCGAGCCTCGCCGGGAAAAGAAGAGGGCCCTCGGAGCTGAGCCGCTGGGGGCACGCCACAAACGGGCGGACGCTTGATATTTATATATTTCTGCAGAATTCCGGCCGGCTGCTCTGCTTCGGAGCAATTCCTCGGCGCATAAATTTCGAAAAAGACAGGCGCTTCGTTTTGTTTGTGCGCGCCTTGTATTTACCTTGGGTCAATATCAGGCTAGGAGCTTTTTGAACAACCATCATCAAAACTCGCTCCCTCCGTCTTTTTAGCCTGCCAATTGTCAGTACTACGCGCGCGTATCGTGCGCGCCGGAGCTACGTTTGGAGCGCGTGCACAACCTTCGGGACAGCAGGAAAGTGGCGAGGTTGATGATTTGCTGTACCGCTCGTCGCTTGCGTCGCACCACTCGTCGTCCGACGCTTTATCAGGTTAGGAGCTTCTGATCAACCCCCAAAACACGCTCCCTCTGTCTTCTTAGCCCGCACAATTGTTGGTACCAAGCGTGCGTGTCGGGGCTACGTTTGTAGCGCGTGCACCTTCGGGGACAGCTGCGGAGAGAGCGGCGAGGTTGGTGACTTTCCGTACCGCTCGTCGTTTGCGTCGCACCAGTCGTCGTCCGACGCTTCCCAAGTCGTGCCCGCAGCGACCTTCGCGTCGGGGTCGAGGGTGGCGAAGGTGGTGGCAGGCTGGTTCTTCCGCGTGGTGGCCCGCCACAACCCGACCTCCCACGGCATGTTGCCCGCGCCGCTGAGGACGCCGGCGCCCCGCGGGAAGTCTGCCCGCGTGTCGGTGACGAGCCAGTGCCCGTCTTTGCCGTAGAGCCACCACTCGCCGGTCCCTGGCGGCTGCACCACCCGGCACCAGCTCGGGTATCCGTTGGGCGTCGAGGTTGACAGCGTGTAGCTCCCCGTGGCGAACTGCTGCACGATGCTCGTCACGTGGATGCACGTCGGCAGCTTCGCGAAGCGCTGCGCCAGCTCGTGGCACACCTTGCAGACCCGGTCCGGGCCCGCGTCCCTCGGCGCGGCCCGGTGGATGCAGTCGTTGCACACGGCCTTCCCGCACTCCTTGCAGCTGTGCCGCTTGCGGATCAGGGTGAACCGCGACCGGCAGACGCTGCAGTTCGTCGCGGCGTCCGGCGCCCACTCGATCTGGTGCTCGCCGAAGGTCAAGACAGTCGGGCTGGTCCCGCCGGAGGCCCTCGTCCCGTCCTTCACGGCCCGACCCCCCTCCGCGTCGTCGGCTTCGAGCAGGCTGAGCATGCTCAGCACCGCCTGCTTGAGGCCAGCGGGAAAGGTCACGTCGCACATCACGACGCACAGCTGCTGGAGCCAGTCGCGGCAGCCGTTGCGGACGCCGTTGAGCCAGTGGGTGGCGGGGAACCGGCCCTCCAGGTCGTACGCCCGGTATGCGGCGGAGCCGAGGGTCTTCTTCACGGCGTCATGCACCTTGCGCAGCTGCGAGAGCCGCAGGGCCGCACGGAAGTCGGCCCCGTCGATGACTCCCTCGATGAGGAACAGCCAGTGCCCGTCCACCTTCCGCAGGCACCGCGACACGGCCTCCACCCACAGCTCGTCCTGCTTGCGCGGCGCGTCGCCTTCGACGTCGACCCAGTCCCAAGACGGAGCCGAGTCGGTTGCAGGGCTCGACTTGCTATTCGCCTTCCCCTGCGCGAGGCTCGGCGCCGGCAGCCGCTCCCCCGTAGACGTCCGAACCGCGGACGCGTCGTCCGCCAGGTCGAACACCCGGAACTCGCAGTTGCCGTAGTTCGGCCGCCCGAAAGCCGACGAGAGCAGCCCGCCGTGCGAGAACACCAGGATGGTGCCCACCCGCTGCGGCGACGGCGGCTCCTCGACATCCCCCCCCACCGGACTGGCCGAGGCCGAGGCCGTGGCCGTGGCTGTGGCCGTGGCCGTAGCCGTGGCCGCGGTGTTCGCCGACGTGGCGGAGCGGGGCGAGATGAGGACCGGGCGATCGGCGGCGTGCCGGTCGAAGTGGTTCTCCTGCAGCCCGGCGCCTTCGGCGCCGGCGAGGGCAAGCATCGAGCTGTTGCGGCGGGAGAACTTCGGGCGGAGGCCCGCGGCCGCCTCCGCCAGCGGCACTGTCTTCTCGTACTCGTCCAGCTCCGACACCGCCGACGCCGTGTCGCTCGAGCCCGCGATGCCCCGCAGGTCGTCCACGTCGCTGCTGTCGGTCCCCGCCCCGTTTCCGACGTCCACCAGCAGCTCTTTGCCCCTACCCGACTTCCCGGCGATGCTCCACGTCGACTCGCCCTCGTCGCTCTCCTGCGCCCGCAGCGCGCTGCCGGCCGGGCTCACGCCCCTCGACCCGCCCGTGGTTTCACTCCGCACCGACACACCCTCCGACTCCCCGCTCGGCTGGTTGCCCGCCACGACTCCGTTTGCACTCACCGACCGGCCCAAGGCAGGGGACGGGTGGGAGTGCCGCTTCGCGGTGCTCGACGCGCGCTTCCGGTTGAACAGCGGCCGCTTCGCGGCCGCCGAGGCGGGGCCCTCGCGCCCGGGCTCGGGCTGCTGGCGGTCGTCGCGGCTGACCGAAAACACGGCGTCGTGCTCCTTCTCGTTGAAGATGCACGCGGCGCCCGACGGCTCGCCGCCGGCGCCGCCGAACCGAGCCTCGCGCGCCAGCCACGCGCGGAAGCGCAGGGCACGCTGCGTGAACGACTGGTACGTCTCCGCGAACCGCGGCGGCGGCCCGTGGTTCCACCAGTGCCCCGACCGGATGCCGTTTTCCTCGCAGTACCGGTCGACCTCGGAGAAGTCGTAGTGCGGGTCGGTGACCTCGAAGAACTGCCGCAGGTCCCCCGAGCAGCTTCCCCTGTCGCCCTGCTGCAGGGTGCTCCTTGCGAGCGTGTGCTCCGCCGCCAGCGGCGTCACGATCGTCCGGATCCCGCTGCCCGAGGCTCCGAGCGCCTCCGCAGCCGTCTGCAGCGCGCGGCGGAACGGGGAGACCACCACCAGAGCCCGGTCCGGGTCCTTCAGCACGCCGATCGCCTTCAGCACGTCGCCGCAGCGCTTTGCCTGCAGGATGCCGACTGGGTTCAGAACCGCGTCTCGATTCGCGGAGGAGGCGGCGCCCATCAAGTCGTTGTGGTGGCCCATGCCGTGGCGGATGAGGACCACCCGCGTGGTCTTCGGCGGGCGCACGGTCAGGAACGCCTTCAGCTCCATCAGCCCCTGCGTCCCGAGGTTCTTGAAGAAGTCCGACAGCGACGCGGCCCGCAGCGGGTTGACGACGACCCCCGCCATCATCCCCACCAGTGTCGTCGCCGTCGCGGCGCTCTCCTTCAGGGCCCCCGGCAGCCTCCAGTTGAAGCCGAGGGCCCTGTGGAACACGGTGTACGGGTTCACGGACGGAGTCGCGCACGTGAAGTTCTCGTCGGCCATCGTCGGGCTCCGCCCGGCGAGGGTGTAGTACGCGTTGGCCAGGTCCGCGAAGACGGCGCCGTGCGCCTGGTCGCTCTGCGGGTGGTGCCGCAGCGACTTGTACTGGTACGCCCGCAGCACGTCGACGTCCGACGTTCTCCCCGGCGACGCCTTCTTCGAAATGCCCAAAGCCGCGAAAGGGCAGCGCAGGGGCGGGAACTGGATGTGGCCGTAGAAGGGCGACCAAGCGTGCCGCTGATCAGTGACCGGATGGCTGCCGCTCGATTTCACGACGAGCTCCCACGGGCCGGTCTTCTCATCCGCCCGCTCGAGCGTCCACTTGCACGGGTCGAGTTCCGCGTGCGTCGGCGCGGTCAGGAACCGGAACGCCGAGACGTTGGCGACCGCGTCCACCGCGAGCACGACGTGGCCCGCCCGCTTCGCGCGCCAGGTGGTCGAGCAGTCGCCGTCGTACAGGCACGCGGCGCCGTGCCCGCGGTCCGCCTTCGTCGTCTCCTCGACGCAGCCCCGGCCCTCCAAATACTCGGCGTCCGGACCTCGGAACTCGAGCAGGCCCACCTGCGGACCGTCCTGCCCGGATCGCGTGCGGTGGATGGTCCATCGTACGTACTGCATAACCCGCCGTACGGCAAAGCCAGCCCGCACGGGGCTGGCCTCCCCGTCCCACCTTGTCCTAGGAGAATGTTGAAATCGAAAGGCAAATTTTGGATCAGAAAACTGTTGATAGCTGTTGCGGGTGTTTAAGTGTCAAGTAGACGAGAGGAGAGGTGGGTGTGAGGTGAGTAGCCACTTGTGACAAAACAACTAAGCGCTATCAACTGGCGAAACTAGAGCAGTCAGACGGGGGTTGTACTTGGGATTGACCGGTGAAGTTTAGGTAGCTTGGTGCAGCTGCTTCTCCTCTTTTCGGTTTGCAGAGTGGCGATTCGCGCGGCGATAGTGGTACAGCTTGATTGCTTCGACTCCACATAAATCATGTCAGTTGAACGCCGTGTACCTCGTGTACGGTCTCGGGGTGCCGGGGAAGACGTCAGTAAAAGGAAGGCGGCAACTAAATTCTAGGAGCAAGCGGCAACGTTGTGAGGTCGAAGCCAAAGCGAGAGGAAAGCTTACTACAGCGCAAGGCATGGTATGAGAATGAGACGTGTGTCGCAAGCAGCACGAAAGGCATCAAGGATCCGATATCCGAGAGTTCCGAGACTTTGGGGAAGACCTTTGTCCGGTACTAGTGGTCATCCACCACAACAGAGGCGGACATTGATTTTTCGACGTCGCAGACACGAACGTTGCGCAAGACTACGAAGTCAGGTTGGGTCCAAACCGTCATGCCGTGCGCAAGGTCGGGAACATCAAAAGACTATAGGTTGCCAGTTCCTCCGCCTCCAGGGGGAGTCATGAGTCATGACCTGCGCCCCAGCGGATGTGTGGTCCACGTGCGCAAGGAGAGATCCCAGGAGGAGCAGCTCAAGTGAAGGGGGAAGGCGAAACGACCCGCGTGCGGCATTCTTTAGGTGCAGACAGGATGGCCGACTCTTCGTTTTCATGAGAGTCGGTGTTCAGCGGGTGTCGCGTGCGAAAGGAGACATCTCTCACTTAGGCGCGAGCTGACTCAGCAGCATCGCTCTGCGCACGGGCCTCGACGCAAGCAAAGCCACGACCTGCGCCGTTCTTAAGGCGCAGACAGGACACCGACTCTTATCGTCGCATGAGAGTCGGTGTTAAGCAGGTGTGGCGTGCAGGAGGAGAGACCTCTCACGCAGGCGCAAGCTCATGCAGCGCTCGACGGTGGACGCGAACAGGCAGGCATTGCTCTGCGCTCGACGAAAAGCCACGATCCGCGCGCGGCACTCTTTACGCAGACAGGATGCCAGCTCTTCGTTGAGAGTCGGTGTTCAGCGGGTGTCGCGTGAGGAAGGAGAGATCTCCCACCCAGGCGCGAGCTGATGCAGCAGCATCGCTTTGCGACGCGGGCTTCAACGCAAGCAAAGCCACGACCCGCGCGGCACTCTTTAGGCGCAGACAGGATGGCCAGCTCTTCGTTGCACGAGAGTCGGTGTTCAGCTGCAGCCGCGTGCAAAAGGAGAGACCTCTCACTCAGGCGCGAGCGGATTTAGCAGCATCGCTCTGCGGCACGGACCTCGACGCAAGCGCAGACAGGATGGCCAGCTTTTCTCTGCACGAGAGCCGATGTTCAGCGGGTGCGGCAGCGGAGAGATTTCTCACTCAGGCGCTAGCTGATGCAGCAGCTCGAGGGTGGACGCGAACTGGCAAGCATCGCTCTGCGCACGGGCCTCGACGCAAGCCACGATCCGAGCGCTGCTCTCGGTTTTGGGCACCGACAAAACGCCCCACAGGAGGCGCAAGAGACCCCCAGGGGAAAGCGAAGCAACCCGCTCCTGGGCCGACACAAACTCGGACTGAACAGCCAAAGCACAAGGGTGTACAACCCCGTCCGAACCTCGGTCCAAGAACATCCGGACCAAAGCATAGTGCAAAGCGACCAGCACCGCATCGGGGCACGAGCCGAGATCCCGCAGAGCCAAGCACTCAGCCCCGGCTTCGACTGCTGCCCATTGCCGCATGGCGACGAACGACAGCATGCTGTCCACCGCCTCGTGCCACGGCAGATCGGCGCGGGTCCAAAGCGACGCGGCAGCCGAAACGTAAGCAGGAAGGTGGTCCACGCGCATGCGGGATAAACAGCGCAAAAGAATGGTCAGCTCACGCGAGGGCAGCGCGGGAGACCTCAGCTCGACCTCAAGCGCCACGTGCATGAGCGGCGCCGTCTCCGAGGTCAGCGCGCAGGCGAGCGCGATCTTGACAAGCTCAGCGGGGGTCAGCAGCTCGGCGGTGCCCAGCCCCGACAGGAACACGTCGCTGCGGCGGACGATCTCAAACAACCCGAGCAACCCCGCGTACCAAACCGCTTCGGCAAAGTGCCGACCCAGAGAGTCCCCCTGCGATGCGAAGGAATCGATAAGTAAGCTGCGTACAGCAGCTGGCATCGCTTCATCCTTGGGTTCCTTCCTATCCACGCCACCTGCATCGCCCAAAGCACTACTTTTCTCAACGAGCTCACTATCGGCTGCGCACGGAGCACCCGGAGATGTCGCATCTCCGGTGGTTGATGGAGTATTGGGTGAGAGAGTCGAGGCGGTTGCGTGGGCGAGTCTCTGCAGGGCGATGTAAAGGCACGCGGCGTCGAGGATCTCTGAGAACAGATCCTGCGAGCGTCCCCAGCGGAGGCCCATCTCGACGTCGCGGGCCGTGTTGCAGCCGGAAAGGACGGTGAACACTTTCTGCAGCTTTTCCCGCTGCCTCACCGTGACCTCACGGCTGTGCGCCTTCGGCAGACTTCCTGACGATCGCAGCGCAACCAGGTCCGTAAAGCCCAGGGTCTTTGGGCGACTCGTCGTAGGCGACACCGTTGTTCGGTAGGCCTTCCTCACAATCCCGTGAACGGGTCGCTCCATCCTGCCTCCTAGCAAAGAACGACGGTGGTTCCGGCGTCGGGTACCATGCTTCTACTCGATGGCACGTTTTGGCGGCCCCTTTTTGTGATCCCGTCGGGTTTGTATTTCTCTGTTGTTCCTTACACAAGCCATCTTGTTGTGTCGCGTCAAAAAAGACCGTTGGGTGCGAGCAATAAGAAGAATGGTACATCGGTAGCTATCTTCGTTTTCGCGGGCGAGTCGTCAACAAACTGGACCGACTACAGTGCGGAACAGACGAGAAGAAATGCGTAGTTTTGTTTTATTCTTTTACTTGTTTGTTGTCGACAACTTTTTTTGTATTGAGGTGTCATCCGGATGTAAATCCAAAGCCGCCCACGTCAAATTTTGTTAAGCATTGAGTTCTTTTAAGTACATGAACCACATGGATTAGCATGCACTGTTGTTAAGCAGCGGCTGCCAAAACTTGCCGTGACACCTATGATCAAAGTAAAGGAGGAAAGGAGAAAATGTTTCTAAAAAAGAAAAGGGGCAGGTTGTATTTTTCGACCCTCGTAGCTCGCTGGGTCAGGCGCGCCAGGTAGATGCTGGGCTAGTTTCTGTCTGGAAAAGTCAGCCTGCTTGTCTCAACCCTAAATCAAACACGTCGACTCTATTGAGAGACTGATGTTGTTGCTCTACCATTTTTTGGCAGAAAAAGTTGGGGCTGGCAGTTGAAAACAATCGCGGACCAACCACTGGAGAGCAAACTTCTTCCTCCCACTCTTCTGACGAGTGCTATGCGTTTCGACGCCGAGGGGCCGTAAGCTGGATGCTCTGCACTGCGAGAGGGCAGAGTTGGAACACGTCCGATCCTTGCGGTGCCATTGGGCTCTCCCACAATATGCTCGCTCTCGTCTACGGCTTCGCTGTGTTGTATCCGTTGGAGCTGTCCTTCGCGATGGCACCGGCTGTGTTGGCAGCGCTGCCATGTGTTCCCTCGATGGACTGTGAGACGAGTTCCGCCGTATGATTGAGCTCAACCACAGTATGCTTGCTCCAGTTGGGAGCTTCTGATCCCCATGGCGCATCCCGCAGGTGCCAGTGGTACCGGGAGGCACAAGAAACGGCGACAGAAGGAGGTGCGGCTTTTATTTTATTTCTTTGTGTTATTGGCTACGAACCCCTTCCGCAGAAAAACTAGTGCGGGCGCTTTTTTTTTTTGTGTTTGTGCGCACTGCTGTGCGCATTAGCGGTACCCACCTGGTTTTGGTACGTTGTATCGCGATCCTGTATCTCAATTAGCTTGAAAATCCAGGGGGTCGTATGTCTTCGGCTGGCTTTCGTTGCAATGTACTGGAGGTTTTGCCAGAGATGGGACCAGTATTCTCGTTCTTAACGTTCGCCCCACCCTCTTCTTTCAACGGATCACGACGTAAACGAAGAATAAACGGAACGGAAGGCCAGTATCACGCAGAGACGGCGGAGAGGTCTATTTCAGTACAACTGTCGTATTTGCTCGCTGTACGCGATTTGATGCAAACCGACAGTTCTTGCGCCAATCATGCTCACTTCAGATTATTGTAGCGTGTCTACCGTTTCCGATTGCTCGGGATTTTCGATTTCCTTCATGACCATGTTTGAATCCTCGGTTTTCAATCTGTTTGAAAGTCGTTTCCTCATTCCATTCAGAATTGAACTACGGTGTCCCCTTGGGGGTTGGGCTCTAGATCCACAAGCGTGACAAAATGCGTGCACGCAACATCCTGGGAAATATTCTTTTCCGTGGGCAACCGCCTCTCCTTTATCCAAGGAAGGCGACCGCCTGCTAGGGCTGAGCTGTGCGAGGCCACGGGCACTACAGTGAACACGAAAAGCGAACGAATTTGGCAGTTCCGTTTCTCCGCGCACCGGATGATCGCTTCCCTCTGCAGGGAGTTGAACGCGTACTCCAGGTCAGCCTGGAGGACACCCTTGCCTGCCCCGCCGTCTTGCAGTTCACTGACGGAATAGGAGCAAGACGCATGGCTGGATGAGCACGACCACCTCGAATCGACACCAGGAGAATTCGGGTGGAGCTGGCTTCTACAACTAGTAATATTCCGGTAAAAGGTAGCCCTCCTCAACTAACCCGAACCAACAGGATCAAAGAATGTCAGTCACACCTTCCCGATTATTTTTCCCACCCTCCATCCCCCGCGTGACGTAGTCCCGGCGGCAGTCATAGCCAAATGGTCGGTGTTCTTCCCCTTCGTTTGTTTGTAAGTATCCGCTTTGGTTTCACCGTTTGTTTAAGATGGTTGCACGAGCCGTACCGGAAGAAGGGGTCAACAAAAGCCCCATAGAGCCAGCAGTGCGTGGGGCCAGAAGACGCCAGCTCCAATTCCCTGAGGTACAAGACTGCCGCCCGTCGGACGGGCGAGGGATCCCGAGCGACCGCGCCCGGTCTTCACGCCGACTCCGACTTGCCCGCTTCTTAGGAGGACGCTTTGCCCCAGTTCCTTGGTCCGTCCGGTCGGACGCGAGGACCTTTGCGGCCACCCTCCGCAGAACCTCACCGCAGGCGATGGATCTGATGCCACCCGCTCTTTTCGCCGGCGAGCTTGGCCCTGTAGAGGTATCCTTCAGCAACATCCGCAGAAGGCGCAAAATACGGTGTCCCCCAGCCCACCACTTTGAGGCCTTCAGAGCCTTTAGGTAGCGGGTTGGCCCGCGTGCTCATAGGATAAATTCGTGCGGGCCGTTTATCCGAAACATGTTGTTGTGCATGCCGCACCGGACGAGTGAGCCCAAACGGCTCACCTGCTGTGACGAGCTACGAACAGCCGTCTGACTCACACCGCCGTCTGTCTGCAGACACTCAGGTTCCGCACTGATGATGGTCCGCCTTAGGTGTCCGTGGCTTAAAGGACCGAAACATGGCGCAGACGGGTCCAGTGCGGTCTTGAGCATACCCATTCCAACGTCCGCCACAGCCTCCTTGAGGGGAGGGAGCCGGAGCTGACCTGAAGCGTGGCGTACCTTTGGGCTTAGCGCTTGCGCTGCATCAGATGGCCACAGGGCAGAGCGGACGGGGTTGTGGCACAGTGCTAACTCCGACTAAGCGTTTGCATGTCCCCAGAGCGAACTTCTTCCTGGCACGGTCCCGCAACAGAGGTTTCGTTTTTTGATCGTTTCCCGCTTCGTTTTACTCTGTGATTCTGGCTAGGAATGGTGATCGAGTTCGCCTTCACGATAAAGTGTAGAGCAACCCGCACGATTGTCAGTACTCAAAAAGTAGGTGCAATCCGCCAGTTGCACCGGCGGACTGCTCCTTCTTTCCCGGCGGGTGGCCCTGGGAACAAGGCGGGCGTAGTGCTCGGAGAAGATGCAGCACTACGTTGTTGGCCCCTGTTAGGCGGTCGGTGATAATCCGCCGGTGCAACTTCATGAACCGGGGGGACGAAGTTGGGCTTGGCATGCCTACTTCATGAGGACGAGGCCAGGATCATGCCGGATCCCCGCATACCTTGCGCGAGCGGCAAACGCGCCAGAGAAATCACCTCTTCCCGCTGTCAAGCGTTTCACCTTTGTCCAAGGAAGACAAAGCCATCGTGGTGTAGCCGCCCCGGGGGTTGAGCTGGTGCAGCACCGCGAGCACGACGGTGAAGACGAAGGAGAGCGACCCGGAAAAGATGAAAGCCGCGCCCAGCACGACGTTGTCGGCGCCCAGCCACGACCGAGTCGCCAGCACGATCCGTTTCTCCCCGAACCGTGACACGTCGTAGCGCTCCTGCACTTCGAGCGTGTAGGCACCCGCCGGGAGGTCGGTGGTAATCCGCCTGTGCAGCTTCTTGAACCGGGGGACCGAGGCGGGCTTGGCCCACACCATGAAGTCGAGGTCCGCCTGGTCCGGCAGGCGGTGCCCCCACTCCCTCCAATAGAACGCGTTCGCGAAGAACTCCTGCCCCAGCGGCACCGCCGCGCCGTCCGGGTCGTTCACTGCGGCGACGTCCGGGCGCCCAGTCGCGGTCATGACGTCGCGCCCCTCCTCCGCTGCCTGGAACCGCTTCTTCCGGTCCCCCGGCCACGCGATGTCCTCCTTGACGCACGAGTTCCCGGCCGTGAACCCCAGCGACCCGCCGTCGGGGCCGAAGTCGGACGAGTTGCAAACGACCGTATTCTCGCGCCTGCGGGTTTGAGGAAATGGCTGAATCGCCCTAAGAAGGTACCCCCCCCCAAAATGGCTTCAAAAAGCACAACAAGGACACCCAGAAAAGACACTTCAAAAAAGAATGGGCGTGTGTTTGTTTGTACGTGCCGGGGGAGGACTTTAGCCTGCTTGTGAAAGCCAGTGAGTGAATATGATCGTTAGGCTAATCTGTTTCTCCCAAACACGCTGCCAACGTTCTCATTCGTGTTTACGCATTGTTACTGCGAAAAAGACAGGGGGGGATCCTTAAATCGCCCCCTTCCCCAGCCGGTGGTGCCGTATGTGGCCAGGCGCGCCCCTATTCGGTTGGCAATTGGAGAGGGGTAGGCTCTTTGCGGTTCGGTCGGTTGTTTTTATTATTTACATACTTTCACTTTAGTCTGCCAAAGCTGTGACTGCAGTGACTGACGCAAACATCACAGTCATCACTAAGAATATAGTCGTATGCTGCGCTCGTGGTTCTTCCCTGTGGCTACGTTGAACTTCAAGAAGCACGTTGCTAGTTTTTATGTTAGGCCAAAAAGAAATGGGCCCTCACAAACTGCAGCAACCAATCTCCAGGCCCAAGAACAATTGACCAACGGGGCCAGACACTCACAGTTTCACTGAGGGAGTTGATGCACCATGAAAGTCGATAAGAGTCTGGGTTGGGTTGCAAAGCATCTGAGGCGATTATCTGCGTCCATAAAAGAACTTCGCACAGCCGTCAGGGTGAGGTTTGATTCAAGGCAAGTACAGTTTTAGGGGGAAGCTCTGTTACGAATGCGGGAAATGCCTACCGTAGGAAGAAAGAGTCATTGAACATGGTCCACGCCAGCTGGCCGCACGGGGCGTAGTCGATTTCGCCGAGCGTCATAGGGCTGGTGCCGTCATTGAAGGTCACCTCGAAAGAGTCCTCGTCTCCGTCACCGCGCTGACCTGGGTGCTCGTACGGCGGGCATGCCGTTCGGTCCTCACAGGTGCACAACCTGTCGCTGGCTTGCAGCTGCGAATCGGACCTCGAGCGCACGAGATCGCGAAAGTTTTCGTTGTAGTCGCTCAGCTCGTAGTACAAAAAGATGGGAGCATCCAGTGTGTCTTCCAAGGTGAATTCGACGGTGGTATTGCAGTACCCAGGAATAGTCTTCGGGTCGTCGGGATCAGTGGCCAGCGATAAGCGATGTGCATAGGTGCAAACAGGGCTTGTGGAGTCGTAGCGGATGGAGACATCGTTGACCATTTCGTTCGAAATGAGAACCATAGCACCCAACGGGATTAGCAGAGCGGTGATCATCACCATCGTCGCAATGATGTACGGAGGGGTGTGCATCGGGACGAACATTGGGCCCTTCATCTCCTTCATTTTTTGGATCCATTGCCTTTGCGGCCGCGCGCTGCTAGCGCTGTGCAAGCTATCTCTTTGGTTCACCATCGTGCCCCCACTCTCTCTAACGCAACGTTGCCCGGTGCCACGGATGCCTCTTAAAGCTCCGGGCGGGCAACAGAGCTCGCCCCCTCTACCTCTCCCGCTTCCACCACCCTACCCTTCGGCTTTTATTTTCTTCTTTTTGTGTGTGTGTGTGTGTGTGTGTGTGTGTGTGTGTGTGTGTGTGTGTGTGTGTGTGTGTGTGTGTGTGTGTGTGTGTGTGTGTGTGTGTGTGTTTGTGTGGATGTGTGCGTGTGTTTCGGAGTCTTGTTTTATTTTTCGAGACTGGAGGTCCTATGAACATGCAATGTGAATAGCCTCTATTCGAGCCAACCCGGCTTTTCTTCATGAAAAAAGTGTATTGTTTTTGGAAAGAGCCGGGCAAGCTTTTTTTTTTCCTCGCAGAAGGTATGCGGGTGGCAGAGTGACCGGGCGCCGGCCTTCAGGCCGGTGAGTCCGGGTTCGAACCCCGCCCATGACATTTTTCCGGTCGAAGATTGTTTTCGAGGTTTGTTGCGTTTCGGGGTCAAATGTGCCCGAAAATTGCGTTTTTGGCGGAGTTTCTCAGTATCTCGCGGTATTTGGGTCACCCCGGGAAACGGAGTCGGGCGGCCGAGCTTGCCATCACAGGCCAAACTTGCTACGAGAACCGAACTTTGCTTCACCAGAACTCAGCTTCGTGCGAACTTTGCTTCGTCCGAACTCAGCTGCGCCCGTACCAGAATTTAGCATCGCCCGAACTTTGCTTCGCCAGAACTTAACTTCGCCCGAGCGTTGCTTCGCCCGAACTCAGCTGCGCCCGAACTTTGCTTCACCAGAACTTAGCTCCACCCGAACTTAGGATCACTCGAACTCATTATCGTTCGAACTGAGCTTCACCAGAACTTAGCTCCGCCCGAAGTTTTGCTTCGCCGGGGGGCGGCGGGGGGGGCGCCCACCCGGGTACCAGCGCCAAACTTTTCCCGCACTCGGTGGGTCGGGGGGGGTCCGGGGGGGGTGTCCCCCCGGGTACGAGCACCGACCTTGGCTTCACCCGGACTTTACACCCTGGCCGAACTTCGCTTCGTGCCCGAACTGTTTTTTAGTACCAGCGCAGCCTGAGCGCTTAGCAACGCCCGAACTAAGCATCACTCGAACTTAGCTTCACCAGCATTGCCCGAACTTAGCTTCGCCCGAACTTTACTGTTCCCCGAACTTTAACTGCTGCCTCCAGTCTCGCCACGCGCCGGCCTTAGCCGAGCGCACGTACTCCCTTTTTTTGCGCTGTGGCTGATAAAGATGGTTGTATGCCGTGTGTCTCAGTCGCTGAGCTCTGGTCCCGCAAAAGACACAGGAATCGTTGTCGGGTCGCAGAGGCTCGTCTTCCCACTCCAGGTCCGAAACCTTTTTTGGTGGGCGCGGATACTTGTTTAATAAGCGTTTGACTCGTGCGGATCTCGTGTGATGTCATGCGCCTGGCTGCGTGACGCTTGCGTATACCGTAATTGGAATAGTGTTGAACTGGACTAAAGCTGGAACGGGTAAATGCCAGAGCGGGTAAAACCTGGGACACCCGGGGGGCCCCAGGTGGTCACCTGCGTGACTGCACCAGTGGTGGTCCTGCAGCCTCCTGTGAAAGCGGTATCTAGGGGTCGAGCTGAGTACTGAGCACCCGAAGGCACGGGTAAGCACCAGGGTCGCGATATTCTGCAATGTACGCAAAGTCGCAAAGCCCGAAAAAAAAAATGCCGAACCGGGTTAAACCTGGGACACCCGGGGGGCCCCAGGTGGTCACCTGCGTGACTGCACCAGTGGTGGTCCTGCAGCCTCCTGTGACAGCGGTATCTAGGGGTCGAGCTGAGTACTGAGCACCCGAAGGCACGGGTAAGCACCAGGGTCGCGATATTCTGCAATGTACGCAAAGTCGCAAAGCCCGAAAAAAAAAATGCCGAACCGGGTTAAACCTGGGACACCCGGGGGGCCCCAGGTGGTCACCTGCGTGACTGCACCAGTGGTGGTCCTGCAGCCTCCTGTGACAGCGGTATCTAGGGGTCGAGCTGAGTACTGAGCACCCGAAGGCACGGGTAAGCACCAGGGTCGCGATATTCTGCAATGTACGCAAAGTCGCAAAGCCCGAAAAAAAAAATGCCGAACCGGGTTAAACCTGGGACACCCGGGGGGCCCCAGGTGGTCACCTGCGTGACTGCACCAGTGGTGGTCCTGCAGCCTCCTGTGACAGCGGTATCTAGGGGTCGAGCTGAGTACTGAGCACCCGAAGGCACGGGTAAGCACCAGGGTCGCGATATTCTGCAATGTACGCAAAGTCGCAAAGCCCGAAAAAAAAAATGCCGAACCGGGTTAAACCTGGGACACCCGGGGGGCCCCAGGTGGTCACCTGCGTGACTGCACCAGTGGTGGTCCTGCAGCCTCCTGTGACAGCGGTATCTAGGGGTCGAGCTGAGTACTGAGCACCCGAAGGCACGGGTAAGCACCAGGGTCGCGATATTCTGCAATGTACGCAAAGTCGCAAAGCCCGAAAAAAAATGCCGAACCGGGTAAAACCTGGGACACCCAGCCCTATTTTGGGGGGTGTCCCAGGTTTTACCCGATTCAACATTTTACCCAATTACGTTAAGTCGAACTTTGAGTGCGTGAGCCCCTCCGAAGAAAGGCCCATCAATCTAGTTCCAGCGCCCGGGTCTCTGAGTCGCGTCCCCCTCCTTCTCTTGGTCGTGCGCCTGGTCTTCTGATGTCATGCGCCTGCTGCGTGACGCTTGCGGGGCGGAAGAAAATGGGACAAACGCTAAAACGGAAAACTCGAGTACAAAAAATAAAAGACGCGTGCAGATGCCGACGCGTAGAGCCCCAGATACAGCCCCACCAAGCCTGGCATGAAGCTACGAACTCACCAGTCCTGGCCCATGGTCAGGTGATGGGGTAACCCCCTGGGCGCACACGGGAATGCATAGCAAATCACTTCATTTGATGTTTGAGGGTACTGCTTAGACTTGCGTCATAAGCTGTTTCTGTTCGTTTTTGCTGCATTGCGATTCGCTTGATGCTCACCGGTTTGCAGAAAATACGGGGGACAACAAAGAACACGTAAATGCGAGACCTACTTGACAAGGTCTCGGAGTCAAGACGCTTGTTGAGTATGACCGTCCCCAAAAGCATTTCTTCACCTCCGCGTCCCGGGGGGCAATATTTCGAGAGGTGAATATCTGTTGTGCTTTGCTTACATTCTCCGTCACGACACAGTTGTCGCTGCGTGCGTGGGATGGCCTTGGGGGGAAAATCCTAGTTTCGTGTTCAGGCGCTACTTGCCTCTCATGTGAGGGGGGGGGGTGTTTCTAGTGCGGTGAGAGTCCCAGAAAGGAACTCCTCTCGTAGTTGTTTTCTCGATCACGCAAGATGGGTGGATCTCGTTGAACGCTTGCGCCCCCACACAACTCAGAACGCGGCTACCTCGGGTATTTCCAAAGCAGGTGTTTATGCACAGAACTGCTGGGCCAAAAGGGGCTTCCAGGTTTGCCAACGCGACTCCAGATTCAATCTGCTCCGCAAAGCCGCGAGACTGCGGCAGGTTCCTCAGACGCACTACCCATCAGGATGGCGGTGGAAGCGTAAGCAGGCCCGGTGGACGCACAAAATCAGGCAGAGAGACGAACTGCGCTGAATGACTGTGCGAGGTCGAAGAAGGAGTCCAAAAGCGATGCAGCAATGCCGACACGGAAGCACCGCAGCCAAGCAGACCTCCCAGGGCAGGAGGGAACCTACTGCGGTGAAGTAACGGAGCTCGCTCAATGTCCGATGAACCCCTTGTCAATAGCTCTCAACGACTCGTATATTATAATGTTGGCCACCCGTTTTTTCTTATGTCGACCGTTCAGCGGGAAACGTATGCCATTACTGCGGGAACAGTTTACTGCTTGAGTTTGCGCAAACCCGAACTTTCGTGGGAAGAAGCGAAGATTGAATGTTTCGTGGAAATACCCAAGGGGTCCGCCAGTTTCGAGTTGCAGGCAGAAGCGAGACAGCGAGGATTCTGCTTCCGAATCTGAGTAGGGAACTGTCACTAGCTGCCAGCAACAATTGTCACGAGTTGCACCACAAGGAAAGCGCGCCGATAGTGCTTTCCGGAGGCACACAGTGAGGCTGGCATGTGGTATTCATCAGCATGCCGATGACACCAAGCTGCGCAACGAGAGCAGCAAACATGCCTCTTTATTGCACAATACATTGAAGGGCAACCCACAAGATTGTAACGGCGAGTGAACTAGGGCAGAGCCCAAGTCTGACCCATCAGGCCGTCCCGTTGAACGCAATCGGTCTCCTAGGCTGCCAGAACCATGCAGGTGAGCGAAGTCGGTAAAGGGAAAAAGCCCCGGGAAGACAATCTCCGCAACTCGCAAGGGGGCACCTGCACCGTCCCCGTGAAACGGCAGGCCGGGCTCAGAATGCAAGTCCCGTGCCCGGCGGGTGCTGTGCCTCCAATGGATTTCGTGCTTTTTCCCTGCTTGTTGCGCGTGCAAGAGGGCGACTGGTTCGTTGCACACAGCTGTGTCGCGTCATCGCAGGTGCACGGGTACCTAGGATGTTTTGCGGAAACTGCTTGGGGACACAGAAGCAAACAGGTACACCCCCGTGGTAAATGCCGGACGCGGCGGCGATGAGCCGCTCGCGTCGAGTCTACAGGCGCAGGCGAGACGGTGGGTTCACCACATTGAGCTGCTGACGATTGCATTTTCCAGGTTGTGATGCTTAATTGGTCGCCAGGAGGCGCGAGGCGTGAGCGTGAAGCGAAGGCCGTCTATCGTGGCCCCGGTGCCTTGGCGGCGACAGAAGCATTGGCTTCAAGGTTATCCTGCTGATGGGTTGAAGTGGTCTGAGTGACGTGGCTCGTTTCGGCTGCCGTGTTTCTCCTTGACGGCGCTTGTCGGTTGGATAGTCAGCGCCGCCAGCTCAAAAAAGGATCGTGCACGACCAAAAAAACACTCGGAGCACGCCCGGGGGAAGAAACACGACAACTACTCTGGGAACATTATCATCATCGCAGACCAGGAAGGGCGTCCTGATAATAACACCTTTTTTCGTGAGCTTCGCTTTACTTTTTGGTGTGCAACCGTTGGCTCTGGAAATGTTCCCTGCAGTACATAATTCGTGAGCAAGCGGAAAACGGACGATCGCGTCGAATGCAAGCAAAGCAAGTGCCGGTAACACAGATATGCGCCTTGGCCAAGGAAGTATGGCTAAAGATAAAGTGGTGTCACCCTGAGGGGGGAATCTCAGGGCCGCCCACGTGATAAGTCGGCATTAAGCATTGAGTTCTTTGAAGTACATGAACCACATGGATTAGCATGCACTGCCTCGATAGCCAGGTTATCGGATGACGTCGTCACCTGCCATTGCGTCGTCAAGGTCGAGCATTTGTGGCGCTAGCGGGATTTGGCTTTCTTGCGATTCCAAAGACTGAGTCGGCGAGTACGAGGGCGGGCAGGAGTGCCCGTTTTCCACTTTCGAGGGCATTGGTGTGCCCGCGGTCCCCGGTCGTTTCTGAGCGCTGCTTGCCCTCGGTACCTTCGTCTTCCTTCGATGCACCCCTGAGTCGGGTGTGGTCGCTTCGTCTTCTTCCGCTTGCGGCCGGCGATCGGGCCTTCCTTCGGGGTGCCGTTAAGCATTGAGTTCTTTTAAGTACATGAACCACATGGATTCGCATGCACTGTGCCGTTAAGCAGCGGCTGCCGGCTTCTCCCGTGACACCTTTTATATGTACGTTATTGAAGTAGCCGCATTGCGTTGCCTTCCTTTGCGTTGCGTGTCAAGTTGATCGCATGACAGAGGGAGATGAGCAAGTTTGCTTGCATTCAACGGCCGCTTAAAAATACTCATTTCGAAGGAGGCTAGAGGGGGAGAAATAAGACGCGTCACTGGCTAACCACGGTTGAAACCGGAAAAATGATGAGGGGGGGGAATTGTTTTCCAACTTGACATATTTTTCGTTCTAGTATTTTTCGTTGAACGCTTTGCCCTGGACGTTTGTGGGGGAATTGTTTTCCAACTTGACATATTTTTCGTTCTAGTATTTTTCGTTGAACGCGTTGCCCTGGACGTTTGTTTCTTGGTACAGGGCGCAAGGAAACGCCGTGTGCGACGCGTTCTTATTTCCTCCAACATTGCATGTTTGGTAAAAAACAATCCAACTACAAAGCGGGTCTTTTTTGTTGAACGCTTACGCCCGCCACTAAACCCAGATTTACCTGTGTTTCGTGTGGGCTACAGCACATTTACCTCCTTTGATCTATCGCAACTGGCAGTCTCCTCAAGCATTTCCTACAAAGCAGGTGCTTATACAAAAATAAAAGTCGTACCTATCAAACGCCGCGCCTTTCACGCTCTTTGAAGAGCGACATTAGGTAGTACAGCTGCCCGACTGAGATTCCGACGACAAGGGACAGCTGGAAGAGGCTGAGGCATGTCACGTATGTTGCCGTGCCGTCCAGTCCTTCAGAGACACCACGCTCTCGGATCATCAAAATTTCCTGTTCAGCCTCAATCTCGTTGAGGCCCATCTGCACGTGCGCAAGCTTCTCCCACACACCGACGAGCCCCATTGCTTCGCCGGTGACAGCTTGATCATCGTTGATGACGTGCGACTGAATAGCGATGCGCACAGTCTTCACAGCTCCGCTGTTTTCCAAGCAAAACTGATAGGGTCCGGCCCGCCTGGCGACCACGTACACCTTCCGTCCGGTGTCCTTATCTTGACCGTCGCTCCGAAACACGAAGGTCCCGTCCGGGTCACGGATGGAAAACTCGAGGCTGCGCCTGCCGTTCAAAACAGTATACTCCGCGAACAGCTCCGTGTCGACCTTCGCCTCCTCGAAGAAACACCGCTTCTCGTTCACCTTCAGCGGTACCGTGTACGCGACGCTGACGGCGGCTGCCATCGCGACACTGACGAACGACAACATTGTGCGCTCACCAGGCTATCTGCCCCCCACCCTCTCCGGCTTTGCCGCAACTTCCCTCCTAATCCGGGTGGGGCAGGTGCTGGAACACACAATTGATCAACCGAGCGCCCTGTCCAATACGGAGAGTCGGCAGGAGATTGGCAGTGTGTTAACGCAAGCTTTGCGCGTCCTGAACACGCACAATCTGGCCCCGGAGCTCTTCTTCTAAGACGGTAAGTGGGGGTAAGATTTACTGTCGCGGAACGTTTTCCCACGAATTTGTCTGAGGGGCCCAACTGGGCTGAAACCCCCCCGCGATAGTAAAAGCCTCTCCCCCTAAGCTGAAACAAAAGCTGACAGCGAATCTGATGCCGAAGCCCAATAGCGTGGACGATTGACCAGCCCGCAGAACACGGGTTACTTGACACCTTTCTGGTGACGCTTTGTTGCAAGGTTGCATTCGGACACTCTTGAACTTCTTCTTTTAGCAGTACAGCGGTACTGACCGAGTTGCCCACAAAAGACTTTAGCGTTTATTGTGGTTTAGAGGTTCGTTAACTGATACAGTAACTTTAACAAAGTATCAGTGCTATTGTCCCCCGTAGAGACGATTATGGATATGCGTACGTGTCGTAGACTCTGTTCATTCGCATTTCGGCACCCGCAGTAGACCCGGGCAGTGTACGTGCTGCTGAGCTGCCACGAAGGGGAAATCCAGATCTCCAGCCACCATTTCTCAGTGTCTTCTGGGTTTCTTCTTTTTCTTTTTGTCTTTTTTTTTTTTAGCTGAAGAAGAACAGGCAAAAGCAAACGGGTATTATTTGGTTGGTTATCCCCCCCCTGCCTAGTCGTATTCTCGTATAAACTTATAAACTCGTATTCCAGTCTCCGGAGCAGATTCTCGTCGAACGACTCTCACTTTTGGTGCTAAACTCGTCTAAACTTGTCGCTACGCGTCTAAACTCATAATGACGAGGTTACACGAGTACAGGTTATTCTCACTGTGAAACACTGTGTTGTTGAAGTTAGAATGCAGAATATCTGTGGCGATGGCCTGCATTAGCCACTGGGTGGCCACCTCTTCGATCAGACCGTGTCGCGCTTCTGGCGTTTACAGTCATTCGAAACATCGTCTTCGCGCGGTCGCTTCGCGACCCTTCCCTTCCTTGCCGGTGCGCATGCTTCTGCGACCCTTTGCCTTCGCTCTCACGGGCGGCGCTGGGCACTTCTTCTTCCGTTGGGAGGTCGTCATCTCTCGTCTTCGCTTTACCGGCGCTAATGCCTTCGCCGTCATCGTCATCAACCCCGTTCGCTGACAGTGCCGGAGAGTACATGTTCTCACCAGGCAAAAGCCCATGAGGTCCGTTTCTTCGGAGGAATGGAGTGGTCCACGCTGCTCTTGTGTTCTTCCTGGAGTCGGGCTAGTGAACAACCCATCGACGGCAATGACGGTGACAGGGCAACGAAGCCACGAGACCACGAATGGGGGAAGCTTGTTGAATTTATGTTACCCTTAATGCTCCAATGCCGGAGGGGTTCATTTCCTGTCTGCAGAGCACCGGGCTCTTCCACAACGTATTTCTGAAAGTCTTCCCGTACACCGTCGTCGGAGAAGGCGCAGAACACCAATCACTCCTTGACTCGAGAGGAAGGGTCGGCAAAGTACCCCATCAGAACGACTTCAGGGTTAAAGATGGAGGCGGTGTCGCGACCACTGTGCACGTTGCTGAGAAGGAGCGACTCTCAGCAGGATACTTGGTGCTTACCATGACTTTTTTGAACGGTGAGGATGTGCGGGCCGCAATCTCTTATGGACCAGAGCCAGCCCAGGAGTTTCCCCTCTGACACGACATTTTTCTTCAAGAAATATGTCCCAAAAATAGGCCTGGTGGCCAAAATATCCCCAGGAAAACCATCGTTAAAAAAGACGGGCGCTTCGTTTTGTTTTGTGTGTGCCGGTTGATCGTTTTCCCACTTGTATTTACCCTGTGTGTATTCAGGTAAGGAATTCTGATCAACCACTGAAACACGCTGTCTACGTCTTTTACCCTGCACAATACATTAAAGGGCAACCCACAAGATTGTTAGTAAACTACTACTTGTATGACGAGTTTAGACGAGAATCTCATACGAGAATACGACTCGTATGCAATGTATGCCTAAGGCGCTGGGGGTTTGCGGACGAGCGCCATCACAAACATCATCAATCAGCAGCTTCTAAACTGCCAACTATCCAGATCCCGTGTCACCGACCGGGGTTCTGGAAGAAAATGGCGGCACTTGCCGACCTCGTGGGTATGGGGGGAACATACCGCCCAGACTATCAGAACGCCGTCAGTTCCACAAAGTGAATTCATATCGTGCGCTGTTCGTTGTTCAATCGATGAGTGCCGAGATGCTGCAGCTGGATGTGACCTGGTAAGGGGTGAAGGCTCGCCTCAAAGCTGTCACCCAATGAACTTGGCGGGAAAGAGAACGCTTCGTCCAGTCCGGATGCAGAGATCTGAAGTGACCCATTGCCGATCCTGTGGCCCCCAGAACGATGCAGTCGGTTCTTTCTTGAAGGCGTCAACCCCTGAAACGCTTCACCGCGGGGACAGGGTCGCCCATCCTAAAGCGCGTTTAATAGTCTGCCTTTTTTGAGCCACCATCCGTCCTTCCAGGGGTCACAACACTGTCCGATCGAACTACGAGCGACTATAGTTAGATTGGTAGAGCCCATGAGGCTAGAAACTCTACGAATGGATGCACAGCTGCCCAAACCCGCGTAAACTTTAAGTCGTCACGAGCCGCCTATTGCGCGTTTCGCTTCTTCCAACGCCCGCGCTTGCTCTTTCGACTGCTGAACGCACTGCAACAGCTTGTCCGACAGCTCTGTCTCCACGTTGATGGTGCGGCCGCCCATCGCGGTGATGAAGAGGAACACAAAGATGAACACAAGGGCGAGCGGCACTCGCATACGCCGCCAACTGCCCAGGTATGTTACAGATCCAGTTTCGGGCGGCGTCGATGCCCTGCCTTTGAGTGGGGAGAATGCCTTTCTCCCGGCGGCCTCCTCTGCCGGACGTGCATCTTCGTACTTTTTGACGGCTTCCGCGCGCAGCTTGCGAATGGTCTGAGTTTTGTTTGACGTGAAGCTGTCGCACAAGAATACTGTTGGAATACTGTTTCTGTTGCCGACGATCAACTGGGGGTGGACCTTTTTTAGAGTTAAAGTTTGGTATTGGGAGAAACAACAGGGCTCTCGCCATTCACCCCTGACTTGGAGGGGTCTCGCTGGTCACAGTAAAACAAAGCTGGCAGAGCGGGAGAAAGCGACAGTGACCCCGCAGTTCAGGAGCAGTTTTGCCAACATGTTCGATGCCGAGTTCGTCAGATGTGCAAACCAAATCGACACGTCTCTTTTTTCCCGAGTTGTGACGCTGCGTCTCTTGGTCAAAAGGAAGCGGGTCCGTGTCGAGTTCTGCTGTGTCTACTTCTTCATCGGTCGAAAAGCTAGAAAACAGCTTTCTGGCCAAGCCAGAGTTGTGGGCATGCATCGCGAGAGCAGACACGCGGTGTGGGTTTACATGGGGAGGCGGTTGCTCAAATGAGACAGTGTCCCATAAGATCCTTATGTGAAGTCGTTGGTGGCCGGCGTGACTTCAAGGTGACTCACTTGTTCCGCTTCGTCGTCGGGACCATATTCGCAGGATCGGACGAATGTCTCCAGCATCTTCTTCACAGCACCTTCACGCGACCAGTGACTTTGGCTTGAGCCACACCGCGAATCTTCTCTGAGCCCCACTCTGGCAGACTCTTTCGCACTCGTGCCTTCTTGAGCCTGCTTCGCACCTCTGGAAAGAATTCTCTTGCACCCTGGTATTTGCCCCCACGCTCTTTTAGCAGATCGAGCGTTGACACAAGAAGGCATAGCAATCGCTAGCAGCACACAAGGCTAGAAGCCGTTCTTGGTCAAGAATACCAGGACTGTCAGAATCCCGACAGAATGTAGAAGTAAATCCCTGTGACACAAGATTTGAGTGCATGCAAGAAGTTCCCAACAGTATTTTATTCCTGTTTGCTGCACCAGTCTAAATGCAGCCGGTGGACCGCCCCCGAACGAAGCTTTCGTCCTTGTTTGCATCGAGGTCCTGACGATGTTGTTTGAGACGGTTGCCGAAGTGCAGGATCGGTGAAACGTTTCCAGGTATTCGCTGAACCGTTTCTCAAACAAAACCTTGCACGCAGCTTCTGTCGTGCGTTTCAGCTTGTGGCTGATGTACCCGGCCCACGTGAACCCGCACAAGTCCGCAAAATGCCGTGCAGCTGCCTCGGGGTCGTGTAATCAAGGCCTGGGTCGAATCCAGTGTCAAGCTGCCAGTGTGACAACAATATCAACCTGAGGGGCTTTGGAAGCAGCAGCCTCGGGGCGAGCATCACGCCGGACACGTTGCGGCGTCTCCGGACTTGAGAACAACACAGCAACAGAACTGTATTTTGTCACATTCAGTGTTCGAGCCCGATGAGGTGTCCTGAGCAAGAGCACAGCTCGTTGCTGTCTTCGTCGCGTACCGAAGAACCTTGCGACAGAGTAGTCTGGCAAGAACATCATATCGTTTCACAGTGTCTCGTTGACATTCCAGTGACCCGTCTCATTTTACCAGAGACCACCTCACTTGTTGCCTCCGCACCTAGTCACGACCGGAGACTGTTCATGATTCCAACTGCGAACCCGTGTGCACTCGATTTGGACAGGTGACTGCGAATCTGCGGCGTGTGCTTCGTCGACTGAAGTGGAGACGGCTGCAATGGCGAAGAGGGTTGTGAGGGCTTTCGTGTCATTCACAACAGGCTGTTGTGCAACGGCTCGCAGAAAATAATCGCAAAGTGGCACGCTGACACAAACTGAGTGGTCTTATTTCGGGTTCTGCAGCAGACATTTTGCCTTCTCGGCAAAAGGGTCAGATCGCGCGTCGGTGACGAAAGCGGTAGATGATGAAACCGTGAGACCGGCTGTCCTATCCACGAACTTCGTGGGCCATGCAACCTTCTGGGGTTTCGCAACGGGTGTCCGACAACATTTGTGCCCTCACCAGTGCCATCTTGTCCACGGTCTCCAGTCAACGAAGACCGCTTCATAAAGTCTCGCAAGAGCCTCTTTTCGCGCCATGCTAGTTTTCCCAGCTCCACTTTTCGCCCTTCCCCTAGCGGGTGTCTCCAAGATGTTTTTGCATCACTGGGGCACTGAATACCCCACAGTTTGTAGTGTGTGATGAAGGCAAGGAAATGTTACAGAGGGAAGTGTTAACGAGGCTTGGTTGTGGGTTTTGCACGAGACGGATGAGCCACATGATTGGCCCCATGATAGCCCACAAGCGGGCACACTCGGCCATGTTTCCCCGGTGCGTTACGTCGATCAGGGACGCCAGCTTTCTGGAAGTTTTGAGCTTTATTGGCCTTGCAAATTCCTGGCTAACCAATTGAACCAACAAATCGTGACGGTGAATGTGGCCTCACAACTCGAACTTGGCACCACTGGTGTCGGTCGTTAAATTTGGCGAGGCTCCTGAGTGCTGGAGGGAGCGAAGCGTCCCGCGCCTGCAACCACGGCTTTCTGACAGGCCTGGAAAGCCCGCGGTGGGCGAGGAAGAGAAGTATTTTGTTGCGTGTGCCGAAAGACAGGCGTTTATATGCACACTATGACGCCCACCATCGGCCTCCATTCTGCGTGCACTGCCCGTTTTGCAACAAGCGTGTCGGGACACTCGGCTGTAGGCAACACTTACCGTACGTGCATCGAGAAACTGGATAAGAAAACCTGTCTCTGTGCCTCCGAACCTTTTGTTCTCTACGCGAACGGGACAAACATATGAGCGACGAACACATTATTTAACGCAGATTAGCAGACACTTCCAACCTTTGTAACACGAGGTATTTTGTTCCGTTCCTTGGTGCTGTCGTCATATGACAAGTAGGTACTAGTCATATGACAAGTACATGTATATGTATTTGTCATGCAATGTGGTGCAGGCTCCTACACGGAATCAAAACGATAAGTTAAAAAAGGGTGAACTACCTTAAATGTCCGACGATAGTTTCAAGCTCCTCTTATATGTCTGACATTGCATTTAGACACCGTAGAAGCCAGCAAGGAGGGTCTAAATATCAAAGAGAGCCCAAACGAACAAACCTCATTCTTCGCGCCAATTTCCTTCTGCAGGTTCGCAGCAGATCGATGAGCTTTCGCCGTGGCCGCCTCCGCTTCTGATAGCCGCTCGGACAGCACAGCCCTGTTGAGGTTTGAGAAGTCTGCTGATGACCGAATGGACACGGGGGCACTCCATTATCTAGCATTATCGTCCTTTCCTCGCTCAAGTACGGCTCGGGACAGTTCTCTGTCGCCTTAACGTTCTGTCCAGATCCATCGGAAACAACTGCATGATGTGTCGTACCTCTTGATTGGAATGCGTGTAGGGCGGGTTTGTTGTCTAACACAAGACCGAACCGCGTTCCTACTTCTACCCACCAGCACGTTTTCGCCGGTGTTGTTCCGCTCTTCATCGCTCATGGTGTGCCACGTCCGTCCACTGTCCGATTGGCGTCGCGGCATAAGGTTCGCTATGTACCACCGAAGTACTGAAGCTGCCCAACATCCGTTCGCACAAGCAGCCCTCAGCGGCTGTGATCACCATCTCAAACAAGTTCTCTCTCGAGTCTGGCATGTCCATCCACCGTTCTCAATCGGAGCATACTTTTGCAAGCGGGGTAGGGTGGGTGGGATCAAGGGAGAGCTGTTCGCAGTTCGTTCATACAAACATATTCGTTGGAAATGCTTACTCCTACCAACATCCACGATACGGACCGCGAATCGTCAACAAAAAAAAGCCATGATTCTTAGAATATACCTTTCTTCCTCGGCGTCCTCCACCGTTTTGTCTTTCTCCGCGGCGAGCCGCGAGGCAGCCGCCACTTCCTCTTCTTTATCGCGTGCGGCCTCCCGGAGCCGCTTGTTCTCCTCGAAGAGTTCCTGCAACGCGATTTCCCTTTCGGCAGCATCGGTACCGAGGGTCGACGTTTTTGACCGAATTGTGTCGTACTGCTCACGAAGCCTGCGTAGCTCGGCGGAGGTGGTGTCGAGGTCTTGTTGAAGGCGTTGGGCAGAGAGAAACTCGGACGGGGTAGGGGTGCGAGGGGTGTTCGGGCGCTGCGCTGTGGAGGGTCCGGCGGAGTCGATAGATGGACGCGGGGGTGTGCCATGGACGGGTTCGTTTTCGGTGAGGGCGCTGTCGTCGTTGGTGAAATCGCTGGTGTTGACGGCACCGGCTGTGCCGCGCCAGCGGTCGAGTTCGGCTTCGAGTCCTTTGACGTACTTCTCGTGGGTGCCGCTTTGGAGTTTCGCCAGCTTGGCGTCGCCTTCGGCCTGCACGGCTCGCAGCTCGCGTTCATGCTTTGCAATTAAATCCTGGATTTGCCGGACGCCCTCCGCCGACTTCGCCGCCAGCTCTTCGCTGCGTGCCTCCGTCGCCTTCACACCCGCCTCTGCCTGCTCCAACAACTTCTTCACGCTCTCTAGCTCCTGGTCCTTCTGAATCAGCAGCAGCGCTGTATCAGCGTCCGTTGCCCCCGCCTGCGGGTGCATAAGATTGCGCGTATCAGGCACTGTATCGGCAACCTCTTAAATCTCGTGGAAAATGTGACTTACTAGTCCCTGTGGGAAAGGTGCCTAACGGGGACTGGTCCCCGTGGGAAATTGGTTTCCCACGGGGACTTTTGACAGGGAAATAATCCGGTACCTACTCCCCTTAGGCATACATGAGCCTACCCCGACTTCTCGATTACGCGTCGACAACGCTGACGACCTCGGCAACGTCCCGCGCGGAACGTTGCCGAGGTCGTCAAGGAACTCGCCGCCCAGGTGCAGGCTCAAGGTAAGCAGATGGCTGATCTGATGGCCGCAGTCAGTGGGCTGGTAAAGCAGGCTCAGACGGATGGCGCGAAGAAGCAGAGTACGACGAACGCTCCCAGCTGGGCGGATGACGAGGGGGATGAGCGCGAGCTCTGCTGGGACGACGGCGGTGACGGTGCCGCGGGTACAAATGCAGAGAAGGCGGGCGGTAAAAGCGGAAAAGGCAGGTGAGAACGACGACACCAGCGGCGGCGGGAACGGCGTGTCGCAAGCAAGGGGCGTCGGGGGTGGATTGAGGTGTCGGGTAAGAAACCGACGGCCGCGCGCGCGATGGAAGAGAAGAAAGCACAAGAAGGCGAGAAGGCAGTCGAGTCGAAGATGCGAGGAAGGCGAAGATAGAGCTGAGGCAGGAAGACTGGGGAGTGCCGGTGGTTGACCACACCGAGCTGGCGGAAGAGACGACGTGAAGGGATGCCAGGGGGCTCGTCGGTGGTGGCTGTGGCGGCTCTGGAGGGCAGCAGGCGGACGGACGTGGTGTGCCGAGTTGACGGCGCGGAGAAAGTGCTGCCGGGGTACGTGACGAGGTCCCCGGAGGGAGACGTGGTGAACGCGCCCGCGGACGTGAAGAAGGTCGACCGCCCGCCGACATCGACGGTACTGATTTGCGCCGAGATAGATGCACGCTGGTGCGGGGCAGAGACGTTAGCGGCCCTGCAGGAACCATCGGGGGGGCGGGTGCTGAAGGCGGAGTGCAGGCGGCTCGCGGGAGAGGCGAAGTCCGCACAGCATGTTCAACGTGCGGCGGGTAAACCGGGTATTTCAGATGATGGTACGCGAAGAGGAGCAGGTCGGGAGATTGCTGAGAATTTCGGGCAGGAGGGGTCTCTTTCTACGCGTACCGCGCTGGAAGGAGGGATCCGAGACGAGCGACGTCGTATGGCTAGCTGACGAGGAAGCATCGCTGAAGAGCGCTCTCGTGCTCGCGCAGGGGAAACTCGGCAGCTGCCTGGGGCTTGCTCGTAGTCGCGCGCGGCTGGAGGTGAGGGTCGAAGACGGCATGTCCGAGCGGGTGCGGGAATCGCTGGGCGAAGCGGCGGCGAAGCAGGGAGCGCCCGCGATGCATTACCTGGTGAGGGGGGCACAGGCGCGCGATTCGGATCTTGAGGCGACCATGAAGGCGGCGGGATGGACATGTCGCCAAGTCGCGTCCTACCGGAGCAAGACGCATGGGGACACGCGCGTCGTGATAAGCGCGGGAGGAGCGCTGATGAAGGTCGATGACGAGACCGAGGAAGACAGGTCCGGATGGCGGCCGAAATCGCAGGTGTGGGATGCAAGGGCGGAGAGGACGCCGAAGGTCTCGTCGTACCTCGAGGCGATGCGACGGCAGGGTCAGGAAAAGACGAGCACACCCGAGCAACCGCGCGGTGCGACAGCTCCGGGCCGAGAACGCGGAGTTACGCGCGAAGAACGACGCGCTGCGAGGTGACATCGCAGCACTCAGTGCTCAGATGGCGAAGCTGACTGAGATGGTCGCAACGATAAGGCTGAAGGCACCCCCGGCGATGCCCGTAGACCGAACCCCGATCAAGAAGAAGGCGCCGAAGACGCCTGTCGCCACACCGACGAAGCAGAAGATGGGACGGGCCGAAGCTCCGTCTGAAGACGTCCACATGACGCAACCGAAGCGTCCGCTGGGAACGCCGGGGAAGTCACCATTTGGCGAAGACGAAGAAAGCGCACCAACCGGCGTCGGCGAAGCCTTCGTGACTGACGAACGACGAGATGCGTGGCGGAGGGAAGACGCTCGAAACGCTGGGGTCTAGGTTGAAGGAAGCGGCGGAGGGGACGGTGCCTGCCAGTTTGCAGCGGTCGTGGCCGGGTTGCCGGGATGGTCGGTAGGAAGGCTTCGTGCGCGTGTTGTGGACGCGATGTTGGAGGACCCGACGTTCGAGGAACACTTCGCGCCGACCGAAAGGTACGGCAGCTGGGATTTCTACGTGGAGGCGACATACGAGTACGGGGACAAGATGACGCTGACGGCAGCCGAAACGGTCGTGATATATTGAAGGTTCCATCCTTGGATGGCGTGATTACCGTGGGCCTGGAACCTAGCGCTAACCGGCCCGGGCCCCGGAGATCCTGGATTTACAGGTACCCTTGGCTCGCTCCCTTCGCGGGGCCCATTTGCGGGCCTTCAGACACGGCCCCTTTACCCCGTTTGGGGACTGTTTTGGGCCACACGGATGAGGTTTCGGAGCCATGTTTCCCCTTGGACGGGTGCACGACAGGCTGGTCAACAGATAAGAATGGTGGAACTTAAAAAGGTTTGAGTGCCCCCACTGGGTCAAAAATGTTCAAATATGAGCTCTACCCATACAGGCGGTTATAGTTTGCTGCATGACAAAGTAAGGGAGAAATCGCACCTCCTCGCCGGCAATGGCAGCGGGCGACTCAGTCCCAGGTTTGCGCCTGTTTTCGAGTCCGGCCTTCCACGCCTCGACCTTGCTGTTGTACTCCTTGAAGTCCTGCTGCCACTTGTGCTCAATCATTTTCTTCTCGTGCTCAAGCAGCTCCGCCCTTTCGGTCACCTGCTGGAAAGACTCTTTGAGTGTCGCTATCTGCGCCTCCAACGCAGCGGCGTAGGAGTCCTCTTTGGCCGCATCGTCGCAGCCTCTTAGCTCCATTATCATCTTTTTAGCGCTGTCACGGTCGACCTGGCTCTGCTTCCGCCACGCCTGCACCTTCGCCCGGTAGCCTCCATGTTGTTCTCGGAGCGTGACGCACTCCGACTTTAGGTCGTTGTACATGCTCTGCGTGCTCTGCAGTTCCAGCTGGCTTCTCCTAAGCAACGCTTCCAGCTCCCCACGGCTCGTTGTGGCGTCCCATTGAATTTCGCCGGGTCCCGACAGCGCTTCGTCCTCGACTACGAGGCTGCCAATATCGGTCGCCTTCTTCAACCGCTGCAGGAGATCCATGGCGGGTCGCAGTTCGCGTTTCTTCTTGGTTCGGGTATCGTTGCTGGTGCTTAGAAACGCTGAACCATGAGCCGTGGGGAGAATATGTACAGGTTCCCCCTCCCTCCCCTTGCCCGTTCCGGGGAACACCTGCGTGTGCTTGGTGCACATTTCTTTTCGAAGAGATTGATCCCGAGACCTTATGCGGACAATTTTCTCATTCAGGATAGACCAAGCCCTTTTTTTTGGTGAGTCTTCTAAGTTATGCATAGGGATCCGGGGGGCACCGCCTCCCGGGAGACGGTTTGGTATCTGGAGCTTTAGATTCTGGCTTAGAGGCGTTGCTCCTGCTGTACTATGCCTGCTGCCGTGTGGAGTTGCGCTCAACGGCCGCGCACTGCGCACTTTGCAAGCAAGCAAGCAAACTCGCTGGTGACGGGGTAGCTTGCACACCGAGTAGAAGAGCTGTCGTAATTGTGAAATGCTCTGCCGTACCGTGATGGCAGAGTGAACAGTGCAAGCAGCCTTCGCTAGCAAAGTTCTGGTTGGTGGAGCAAATTTCGGGCAAGTTCTGGTAGACTGGGTGACCAATAACCGCGATAATAAGGCTACAAAAAGCTACAGGAGGCGAAGCTAAGTTCTGGGGCGATGCAAACTGAAAAAGAATTGCTCAAAAGTCCTCAATCGAGGCTTAAAATCCAGTTTCAACACATTTTTTTCACTTTTTTGAGCTTTTTTGGTATGCTAGTTGAATTTTGTTTCCAGCCATTCTGAGCCATCGAGTGGCTCAGAATGGCAGCCACCGGTGGCTGGTGGCTATACCCCACACTGACGGTACTACGCAGAATGGCGACTGTGCCACACTAGATTCGTAGAATTTCGTGGGTCATTGTCGCGGAATCTTTACGAAATTTTGTGGAAAACTGATTTTGCAAAACTTGCACCGGGATGTGGTACTATGCACAGAATCTGAAGAAATCTGATTTTTCTGATTTTTTTCTGATTTTCTGAAAATCAGAAAAATCAGATCAGAAAAATCAGCATCACATCTGATCCGACTCCGGATCTGATTTTGCTCGAGATCAGCTCCGATGAAGAGATTCGTGCAAAATGGACCCAGGGAACCCATACTATGTGCGTGGTTCGTTGAGGCTTTCCGATGTTCAGGGCACCAGGCATGAAAACTACACCGCGGAATGCAAAACTTTGCATCACAGAATCACGCCAAAACGGTCAAAACTACCAGCGCAATAGTGTTGTTTCGTCGGGGTCAAATGTCAAAAAACGCGCCCTGCGGGAATTGATAATTTCACGTGCACAGGCGTTTGAACCAAGAAATCTGAAATGGAAACTTCGATTTCCACGATTTCCGTTTTCACGTCCCGGTCCCTGGCTCGACGAACCACGTACCAACTCTTTGGCCCCCGGGTCTATTATCCACAGATCTCTTCATCGGAGCTGATCTCGAGCAAAATCTCGTCGGAAAAGGTCTGGTACTGTGGACCGGCTTCCAGGAGCCAGGGTCAGGCCCACAGTCGTAATGGGGTGGGGAAGCACCCTCTGTGACCCAGACTCAATGGGGGAGCGTGGGGGGGGCAACTCAAAAAACTTCTGCTCAAAAACCCGAGAACGAGGCCCAGACTATGGTTTCAACACTTTTTAGTTTGTCGAGGTGTCGTAGAGCTGACTGAGCATTTTCAACGGAAATGTCACTATTCCGAGGATTTTCTCGGATTTTGTGCCGTTTTCCGCAGTTTTCCAGTATTTTTCAGGCAGAGGTTCCCCGAAGTTCCGACCCTCGAAAGAACGTCGTTAGTCTGAGCTTCGAATTCCTGTGAGGGCTTCTTTGGATGAATCGGTCAAAAATTCAAGAAGATGAGTACCCATAGCTCTGTCAAAACCTCTTGAATGACTCGCAAATTCGCATGCTTTGACGGTTTCCGCAAGACGAGCTTTTCCCATCAACTAAACGCACGGTCATTGTTGACCAACCAATTCGGGAAACAATATCAAAGACTGCCTGCGTCGGCCGCGTTGAGCACGTTTCCGAGGGACACCACGAGGAGGTGCAGGTCAGATTCTTGTCCCTCATGTAAAGAAACGCATGATAAGAGACCTTCTCCCTTTCAAAAGGGGGGGCTTGTACTTCCGAAGTTCCGACCGGCGAAAGAACACTGTTCGTATGAGCTCCGAATTCCTGTGAGGGTTTCTTTGAATGAATCGGTCGAAAATTCGAGAAAACGGGTACCCATACCTCTCCCAGAACCTCTTCAATGCTCGCAGTGGGCATACCTTGGTTGGTTTCGCGCAAAACCTCAAAGACCAGCTTTTCGGATCACCAAATTCGTCCGACATCGTCGCTATACATTGTGAACTTGTTTTTTGGTACTAAAGTTTCCTGTTTTTGTTGCGTGTTTCGGTCTGTTTCGAGTCGGCCTCTTCACAAAGAGGCCGTATCTAGAAGGAAGACAAACACTGAGAATCAATCCAATCCACGAGGGGGCCCGCAGGGCAACCGAGTGCGGGTTTGCGGGTTGGGGAGTCCCCTCAGAAAAGTTGGCTCACATCAAGGCTTCTAAAGGCCAGTCCCTCCAGAAAAGTTGGCCCACATCAAGGCTTCTAAAGGCAGTCCCCTCAGAAAAGCTGGCTCGCTTCAAGGCTTCTAAATGCCAGTCCCTCCAGAAAAGTTGTCACACATCAAGGCTTCTAAAGGCGAGTCCCTCCAGAAAAGCTGGCCCACATCAAGGCTTCGAAGCCAGTCCCTCCAGAAAAGTTGGCTCACATCAAAGCTTCTAAAGGCCTGTCCCCTCGGAAAAGGTGGCTCACATCAAGGCTTTTAATGTCCCCTCAGAAAAGTTGGCTAACATCAAGGCTTCTAAAGGCCAGTCCCTCCAGAAATCTGATGTTGGACAGTGCATTACTGGTGGTAAACTTCCCGAACAATCAAGCTTTGTCATGACAACGACTATCAGTGGCTAGCCCGAGAACTACTTTTCCTTACGTATCTCTCTCAGTCCTTTCATCAGGACCATTGTGATCTTTCAGGGAGTTGAAAGCCTCGGTAATTTCCTTCTGGACTCCTGTTATGTTTTTGGCAACCTCTCCGAGTTTGTCGAACGTCAGGTTTGGAGATTCTAGTTTAAGCGACAAGATGCTTAACTCGATGAGCTGGTTTCGGCAACAGTTGCTGGCTGAAGGGCCTGAGAACCTGTCGCCCCTGTTTCTTGTGGTCGATGCATCGACCATGCCGCATGCAGGGGACGACGTGGTAGGCGTACGTGTGCGATACGCCGATGCCTCGGAACCCAGTCTTTTGAAGGAGACCTTCATTGGGCTTGTGCCAAACGTTCCGAAGGGGTCGGACAACGCGAGCGCGACTGGGGACGCCACGTACAAGGCAGCTACGAAGCTCCTCAACCCCCTCTCCGTCAGCATGTCGGACATTTATGGGTGGTGTTCCGACGACGGCGCGACTATGATAGGTCGAAATGAAGGGGTGATAGCGCTGATCGCTAAAAACAGCGGGCGCAAAAAAAAAGGCATCGCTAAAGCGCTCGATGCGGCTCACCTGCTTCAGACAAAGTTGAAGTTTGTTCTGGAAGATCCCGCTGTAAAGCAGATCACCAGCACCGTTCGGTCGGTGAATCGGATTTTCAAATCCAGCACGCTGATGCGCCGTACCCTTCGGGAAGCGTGCTCCGAAGCGGGAAAGACGGCGTTGAAACCGGATGGCAGCTGGCGAATTCGCTGGCTCAAGAAATGGGCAACGTCGATGACGAAAGCGTCTCGCATGCGCGACGCGTGGGCGAAATGCCTCAGCATGGAGTCGGTCGTCAGGCGGGCGCAGAAGAAGGGGAAGTCGGAAAAGCGGCAGAAGGTGACGAAAAAACGGCTCCGGATTTCGAAGAAGCTGTGCGAGGAAAAATTCGTGACTGGCCTGAGGTACTTGTCTCAGCTATTCGGAGCCCTTGCGTGTCCGCAGCTGATTGGGCAGTTGGAGGCGGGTCAGGCCAGCCAGATTGCTGCCTACCTGCAGAAGGCGCAGCTCGCACTTGCGGTGATGAATGTCCCGGACGCGTACCTCAGCGTCCATCATCGTGCCATCTCGTTGCTGGTCCCGGAGACCGTCATGTCTGCCAACGTGCTAGACGCCGTCACCGTGCTGGATGTCGGTCTCCTGAAGGAACGTCTTGTCGACACCGATTACGGTGAGTCTGCATGGACGCGCATGTGCGAACTTGCGTACCCGAACGACAAGGAGCACAGCGCGCTGCTGAAAGACTGGGGGAAGGTCAAGGAGGCCGCCCGGAGCACCAAACTTCTCTTCCTCGACTTCTGGAGGGCGCGTTTGGTGGAGTTGTCGGACCAGGGTTCTCGTGCCGCTCGTGTCCTTCAAGTGACACTCTGCACCGGGTGTGCCAGCAGCTGCGGCGTAGAGCGCGACTTCGGCGAAATGCGTTGGCGAGTTAGCGAGCTCAGAAACCGGGTGGAGGTGGAAACAATCAGCCAAGAGATGCTGATATCGAAGAACGGTCCATCACCGGCTGATGCTCACGACTTCCTGATGGATGGCATCCGGTTCTGGAACGTAAAGGACCGAAGGGATTGTGGCGGGCGCCCAAAAAAGGAGACCGACTCGGAGGCGGAGCGGAACCGGAAGACGTGGACATGGGTAGAGGCCATGCATCGCCGAGGGCAAGACCCTGCCGTCCAGCGGACCGTCGACGAACTGCGTGAACGAGATCTCGCGCATTGGCTCGGGGTAAAGGGCCTCCTGGGTAACATCGCAATTGCCAGCATCGTTGCGGCTCTGCTGACGGCTCGCGTGGCAGGTCCGACTGGGCAGCAGCCGGTGGCCCGCCCAAGCATCACTCCATCCGCGGTTTCTCGATCGCGAGTTACCCCGACCGCCAACGCAGCTACCTCATCGCCTGGGCAGCAGCCGAAAGCTCAAAGCATCCCTTCCGCGGGTGCTCGACCACAAGTTGCCCCGGGTGCCAAAGCATCTACCGCGTCGCAGCCCATCGCCACCCTAAGAAGCACCCCTTCCGCGGGTGCTCGTTCACGAGTTGCCCCAGCCGCCAACGCAGCTACGTCGTCGCCTGCCAACACTGCTCAATCAAGACCTGCCCCTTCTCGGCCAAGAGGGTCCATATCAGCCTCTGCAGCGCCGTCTGCCGTAGCAGCTCCATCGCAGCCTGCATCTGCTTCGCCTATTCTGCTCCCTGTTGTTACGGCTTCAGCGAAAAGAAAGCAAACCCACCAACCCGATACACTGGGAACACACAAACGCCTCCGCACGACATCGGCCACTAAACCCGCCCCGTCAACAACTGACAAGCGTTCCTCAGCAGCTGTTCCCGCAGTCCCACAAGGCAAACGCACGACACCGGCCACTAAACCCGCCCCGTCAACAACTGACAATCGTTCCTCAGCAGCTGTTCCCGCAGTCCCACAAGGCAAACGCACGACACCGGCCACTAAACCCGCCCCGTCAACAACTGACAATCGTTCCTCAGCAGCTGTTCCCGCAGTCCCACAAGGCAAACGAAAACGTGCCTCGTCATGCCCGCCCTCTTGTCCGCCGCCCAAGGCCATAAAGCGAAGCAACGTGTCGTCGTCATCATCATCATCATCATCAGCATCATCATCATGTTCATCGTCGTCGTCGTCATCGTCGTCTTAGCCATACTGCCGTACGTACCCCGAGTCCATTGGTACATAAAATAGAACTGTTCTGTTTTTCAATGGGCCGTAAATCATTTTTGGTAAAACGAAGACGGCTTGCTTGCTAGGACTTTTCACTTTGGTTCTCACCCTGACCTGGAACTGGGGAAAATTGAAAGCACAGCTTCGGAGTTTCTTTCCTTGTCTTGCCGTTCGGGACGTTGTCCGCAAGCATACTCTGCCTCTGATGATAGATAATGTCGAATGTTCCGGCTATCCCATACGAGTTGAAGGTTCGGAGGGGTAACTTGCGGGGAATGATTGTATTTTGATATTCCCGCAAATATACGCCACATACTGTAATATTGTATAGTTTTCGGGACATCCACTAGAAGCACTGGGTTTCCGAAGATCAACGCGAAAAAACGCCGAAGGCGTACCTTGGCGTACCGTACCGTCCGGCCGGGGGGCTTGGCCCCCCGGACCCCCCATTCTTCAAACTTTCACAAAAACCGTGAGGTGGGCCTCGAATTCTTCTAAGTACAAACGCTGGTGTCCTGGACAAGCCACCCCCCCCAGGAAACATAAAACCCAAAACCCAGACGGGCCAGATTCAGTTTCCACCCCTGCCCCCCCCCCCCGGGTCGAGCTAATTTATTCCTGGGTGAGCTTTTTTTCAGGCTTTTTTTCCGACGAATTTGTTCCGGGAAGTGAAAATTTATTCCGGGAAGTGAAAATTTGTTCCGGGAAGTGAAAATTTATTCCGGGAAGTGAAAATTTGTTCCGGAAACTGAAAATTTGGGGTTTGCCAAATTTTCCAGATTTTCACCATTTGTGTGTGATTTTTACAATTTTTGTGTAAGGTACGCATACCCGAACCCCCCCCCGCATACCCGAACCCGCAAACCCGCATACCCAAATCCGCAAACCCGAACCCGCAACCCGCGTACCCTAACCCCGCAAACCCTAACCCGCAAACCCCGCAAACCCGCATACCCAAACCCGCATACCCTAACCCGCAAACCCGCATACCCTAACCTCGCAAACCCGCATACCCGAACCCGCAAACCCGCGTACCCTAACCCCGCAAACCCTAACCCGCAAACCCCGCAAACCCGCATACCCAAACCCGCATACCCTAACCCGCAAACCCGCATACCCTAACCTCGCAAACCCGCATACCCGAACCCGCAACCCCGCGTACCCTAACACTGCAAACTCCGCATACCCTAACCCGCAAACCCCGCTTACCCGCATGCGATAACGTTTTTCAAATACACACAGCAGAACAAAGAAAGGGGGGAAAGGTGGAAAATGCAGATCAAACGGGAGTAGAATGTGCACACTCGCTTATCCGACTCTTGACTTACTATGCCGTGTTCTGAAAGCTGTCGAGGGGCCCCTCCATAGGTTCTCGCATGATTCGTTCGCCTATGTAACACTATCCGTTTGTAGTACGCTTCGCAATTGTGTTCTTGCACTCTAGCCGAATGGCGGGTGGCGGATTTCCGCGCTCGGGCGCAAGACACAATTATGCTGCTTTTGCAGTGCAAGCCGAACCCGGTTCGCGACTTCGGTTGCGGTAAAGTGTTACAAAGTCTTCGGCTTTCAGATCCGGATACGCGTATGCAACAGATAGTTAGAGGTCACTTGAAGGATACCCGTGTGCAGCGTTCGAAAGAGTTTGCGTATCTGGAGTCTTTTTTTTTGGGGGTGCCCTTTTGACCCTATGTATTTTAATATTTTTTGAGAAGAGAATTTACGACAGCCTCGAGGATATTCGTCATTTCCTGCGTTCGTCCAGTGTAATTGTCGTCCAAGTTACTGACCGTGGGAAGGGGTTCCAAGTACATGCTGTTAAGTCTGTCTGAGTGCGCGATGCAGTTTACCGATAGCCACCGCGTGCCTTCTGTGCCAGGGGTCGGATACGTTTACTTGCTGACCGGTGCTAACGTTGTAGAAGGCCCACCTATCAGCCTGAGTTCAGCTCCACAAGGTTCGTTTCGTTAAGGCAACTCATGATCACTTCGGTGTGAGGGATTAGTCCTGTTAGAAACTACTTGTGGGCGCCTGCTCCGTTGCGTGGTCTTCTCTCCGTACAGTGTTCCACATCTGGAAGGTCCTTGCGTTCAGTTCGCGCTTCCTGTGGGCACAAAGACAGTCGATGACTTCAGGAAGGAATCAGCCATTCTTGCGTGATGTAATGTGGAGTGCAGATTCCGTTTGTTGCCACCTTGGGTTGTCAGCCCAGTCCTCCCCAGTTCTGGGTTCGGTCCGGGTCCCGTGAAATTAGGTGAAATTTGTTCCGAAACTGAAAATTTGTTCCGGGAAGTGAAAATTTGTTCCGGAACTGAAAATTTGTTCCGGGAAGTGAAAATTTGTTCCGGGGTGAGTTTTTTTTCTGGGAGGCTCACTGATCGTGTCAGCCATTTTTAGCCCAGAAATGAAAAAAAACTCACCCAGGAACAAATTAGTCAGAAAAAAAACCCACCCCGGGACAAATTTTCAGTTCCCGGAACAAATTAGTCAGAAAAAAAGCCCACCCCGGAACAAATTTTCACTTCCCGGAACAAATTTTCACCTCCCGGAATAAAAAAGTCGGAAAAAAAGTCGGAAAAAAAGCCACCCCGGAATAAATTAGCCCCACACCCCCCCCCCGTGAGACAGCAGAAAACGCTTGTATTGAGACACTTTTGGGGCTGTCTCAACTACACGTGTTTAGGCTGATGCGCCTATGACCACTGAAATGACACATTACACACTAGCGGCAAATGGCCATAGTTTTGGTAGCAATTGCGTGAGCGTGTAAAGCTGAAGTGTTGCCCAGTCCACTGACATCGACCGTAGTTTAAAGGAGACCGGAAAGCTGCAAGCGAGAAGCTATGCTGCCGCTGGGCATTCCCAATATTGGTAACACCTGCTACATTGGCAGCTTGTTGCAGATGTTGCGTCGAGCATGCTGGGCAAGAACACTGCGCCCTGTTGGCACCTATCTGCTAGGCAGGTTTGTCCGCCCGTTCGTGTTACTTCCCAAACGGACATCAGCCTCTTCAAGTCTCTGCTTCCCGCACCCTTTGACGGCAGGTGTCAGGAAGATACATCTGAGTTTCTGGCACTCGGTGTATTCGCCTTGTCTCCAAATGTTGCACCTGGTGGCACTGGGGCGGGCCTGCAGTCGTTCTCATTGCCCCAGGATGCGAGGTGGCCCAAAACGGGCCCAAACCCAATGAGGAGGTCGAAAACTCAGTGCCAATAGGCTAGATGACACCTACTTGAGGCTGCCGCACCCGAGGTTCACACCCCCACTCGAGACGGGCTCGAGTGGGGGTGTGAACCTCGGGTGCGGCAGCCTCAAGTAGGTGTCATCTTCACTCGTGAGCTGCCCACCAAGATCTTTCTAGCCTCAAGCAGGGAATACCAGGCGAGAGCACGACGAGATACACCGCATTTCACCTTAAGAATGGCACCTTTCTGAGGTTTCTTGGCGTAAATGTGCTCTCCAGTGGGGCCAGCCCAGCCCAGCCAGCCAGCCCTGCCAGCCAGCCAACTCAGCCAGCCAGCCCAGCCCAACCCAGTTCAATCAAGACCAGCCCAGCCCAACTGGGCTGGGCTGGCCTAGGCTGGCTGGCTGGCTAGGGCTTGGCTGAGCTTGTTGGGCCGGGCTGCGCTGGGCTTGCTGGACTGCCGGCTGCTGCCACGAGTTGAGCATTTACGCCAATAATCCTCAAAATGGAGCCTATTCGTGCGAATTGTGTACCTCTTCGTGCTCCTGCGCCTGCCCCGCTTCAGGCTAGAAATGCGATGGTGACACCTACTTCACGACCGGTCAAGGGCTGGTGCGGTCAATGTTACGGTATTTGCCTTTCAGAGTTGACCACACTGCTGCCCACGACTCAGTCCAAAAAATGGATGCCAAGCCTGTCCGGCATAAGACGCACGCAGGCAGAGACATTCGTAACCTCCTGGGCCAAACGCAAGATACCAGAGCATCTTTTGCCGTGCAATGGCGCCCATCCATTTCTGGTACCAGGACGTACCTGTGCACGACTCTGCTCTGAGAGGACAAGGACGCCTCCTCCTTCGCGCTCCGTCTCTTCCGATGTTATTGTCCCGTGTTCGTGCTCGAGTGTTCACGTTTGCCTTGGAGTGGGGGAAACCTGAATTGACGCGGTCTGCCTAAGCGCGGGCTCTCAAGCACTGGGTTGACACTTTGCTCTGCTCTCCCCATTTTGACGAGTTAGGTGAAAAAGAAGCCGGTTCTTCTGAATGTGTGCTTCAATTGCCACAGTTTCTTCTTGTTTCACCCCAAAACACCTGCCAAAACACCTGAAATCGATTGTAAATGTTACTAGTGCACTTGTAAATTTTACAAGTGCATTTGTAAAATTTAGTAGTAGCACTCGTAAACCATTTTCAGTAGTAGCAGCTGTAAAACCACTAGTAAATTTACTAGTGAAAGCCTTTACTACTGTGCCGTGCATATATAAGCCCCTGCATAGTACCATCCCGGTGCGAATTCTGGGAAAGTCCGCGACGAAGACCCATACGTTTTTCCACGAATCTAAATTTAGGATGCGTCCGACTTCTCTTCGCTGTGGCTTCTGCCTCTGAATACAGCGACTTTCGGATTTGGGCCTTCGGACCAAAACAAGAAACGCGCGGCGCCGAGTGCTCGATTAGAACCCTGGGCACAAGCTGGTGGAACAGGGTGGCAGCCGAAGCCAGAAGCACGAACAGCTTTGAGTCAAGGCAAACCGACTGCAGGACCCGCCGGGGCTTAGCGGTGCGTTGATTGTGCGGACTTGTCAATGCCCAGATGATAGAGAACGCGCGCTGTTCCGAAGCCTTGCGCCGTACAACACGGCGCAGGCAGAAGTAGTGGAACTGCGGCAGTCTTAGTTCACACACCAGGAGAGCGAAGTCATTTCGAATTCGCAGTATGAAGTGGACGGCTGACTACTTTGTCCAGTTTGGATGACATCCCCAGCAATTTCTCTACCTTCACCGTACGCGGCGAGTCATCGTGTGCAATCGAGAACGTGCCATCAACAGGAAACCTTCTCGTTTTCATCCTAGCCAGGGTGAAAAACGCACGCCGACTCAATGCGAACAGCCTTTCGGAGAACGCAAGAGCCAAAAGCGACAGGAATCGGGAACAAGGAAGCAAATAATTCTACTCTTACTTTTTTTGTTGTGGCCGACTCGGCTGTAGAGAAAGCACGAGCTAGAGTGTAGAGATCTCTACGGGGGTTCCGGTCTCCTCACTTGTACATGGTGGGGTCCAGTCTCAGAAGCTGGAGTTTATCTTTTTAGAGGTGGCGCTTCCTTCTACCTGACGACGTTCTAGCAATGACAACAAACTGTCAAACATCATCAATCTATACATCACCCGCCACGGTACTTTGTCCCACGACCAGCATGTGTTTTAGGAGTCATTCCTTGGTCGGTGTTGAGCAACTAAAGATGCGTTTTAACGCGCCAAGATCAGGCAGTCGGTTTAGCATGCTCGCGGGAAAAAATGTTGAGGTACCGGAGAGTAAAGGTGCCGCAGTTTCCGGGGTACGAGTGGGGCTAAACCGCATTTTAACTGCTGCAATGCATCCAGGCATCCCAGAACAGCCATAAATTGTAGATGTGACACTACTTTTCTGAAACAACAACTGGCTGGTTCTTCCCACAATAACTCATGGGAGCCGGGGGCTTACACCCAATCCTAGAGAAATCAGCTGACAACTGCATAATCTGGGTGGAAATGGAAGCGGAACGCCAGAAAATGTCTAGTGAACAAGCATGATGCTTGCGACACACTTTTGATGTCGGAAGTCCCAACATGTGTGGAAGTTGTGATGCAGCAGGTCGGATCTGCACAACTTTAATGAAAAGTATTGCCATGGGTGCATGTAGGGTGATATTGGTATGCCTCACCGCCCGTTTCGAGACACCAGCTAGGTGTTTGGCTGGGGCGGCATCATCTGTAACACATGAATGCGGGTGTAAGGCTAGCTCAGCCGGTGCAGAAGTCGTTAGGGGATACGGGTAAAAGCTCGCTATGATCTGCAGTACCAATCCTCGGTGCGAAATCATGGCATAATCGTCTTTTGGCCCCGCGTCATGTTTCAAGGCTTGTCGGGACCCAAACCGGGGCTCCTGCCTCGGTCCAGGCACGAACGCTCGCTATTGATACACGACCTTAGCCCTCGGCCCGGGCTCCGGGCGCGGCTTCAGCTCGGCCTCGTCTAGCCTGACCCGCGACAAGCCCTAGGCAGCCTGGGAGCAGTGCGGAGCCAGCGGGCTGCAACTCCCGCGGTTCTCCCCAGTGCCGCTCCTAACCAAGTGACATGGCTGTTAGGTTCAGTGGGAAAGGGGCGTCCTGCCTGAAGCTCAACAACCGGGCAGAAAGTCGCAACTCAACACGCTGTCGCCGTCGCCGCAGGACACGTTGCCCGGGTAGGCAGTGACCTCCCTGAGAACGGGAGGGGACGAGGTATTGCAAGAAGAGAGTGCTTGGAGTGGATATGTGCTCAACACCGCACTGTTCCCGTCTGCGCCGTGTTTCGGTCCTTTAAGCCACGGACACATAAGGCGGACCATCATCAGCGAGGGATGGACTCTACCCCTTGGGCGCGAGGTCGAAGTATTCAACCGCCGTATCGCCGTCGTCCCAAGGGTACGCGCCGCCACGCCGCCTGCGCTGCCCGACGATGGTGGTTTTCCGCCGCCAAACGGCATACGCCGCAGCAGCCCCCGCGAGGAACAGGGTCGCAGCAGAGGCTACAATAACCGCCGCCGGCGCTTCGCTCCCCCGCTTCGCAGCGCCGGCCTTCGTTTGATACACCTCGTAGCACCCAGCTACCGGGTCCTTCGCATTGGTCCCCTGCCCTTGACACCGTTGATACTCGCTCTGATCGATGACCGCAGCATAGTCAAGCGAGAACCGGACAACCTTCAAGTACGGCATCGTCCCGTCTATTGGAAAATCCGACAGCCGGCCAGGCGAGGTGAAATCCCAGCTCGATACCCAAGCCGGCTCGCCTGCCACAGTTGTAATCCAATTGTTCCGGTCGTTCCACGACACCCAGGACGTAACGTCATCCGGCTCGGGCTCCGTACGCAGCAACTTCGCTGTGAGCTGCGTCATGTAGAACCTTCCCGACTCTTCCCAGCCCACCAAGTACCCGTCCCCCCCCGGCCCTGAGCCCACCGCCGCAAGCTGTGGGCTCGTTTTTCTCGCGGACGACGCCGTGAGGTACTTGATCTGTTCCACGCTCCAACTCCCGGTGGACGCATTATACAGCAACTCCGCAACGCCGACGTCCACGCCCATGGAAGGGCTGTACGGCTCTTGGGCGGTGCGGTTTGCAGTGAAAATAAGGAGGACCCCTGTTGGCGTCGGAACGATCGGGCCTATCTCGCCAGCGACGCGCGTTGTGCACTTCGCCGTTTGTTCGACGGCCAAGCGTGTGACGTGGATGCCGGAGCTGGTTCGACCCGTCACGCCAGATTGGCTGTCGGGGATCGTACCCGCCGGGAACACCAGAATTCCAGGGGTTGGCTGGCATGCGGAGACGCAGGCGGACACGAACATCTTCAGCCAGCCGTTGTATACCAGCTGCTGCCCTGCACTGGGTGCACATCTCCACGACATCTTCTGCGGATACGGAGCTACCGCTCCGCCTTCTAAGTACGTCTGTGTTTGTTTGCGGGTTCAGGCGATACCGGCGATACCGCCGACGGGTTTATCGCTGGCAGTGCAAATTACTGTCGGACCGCGAATCGACGATAACGTGCACTGACGATTGTTCAACTTTAGACTAAGTTTAGTGCACTTATCAATGGTACGGCATTGCCGAAATTTGACAAACGTAAAGGGGAGCGGCGGATGAAAAAACAATGCAGCAAGGCTCGTCTGCTGTCACTATGCCACAGGAAGCACAGCTTGTCGTTACGGTGGTTGCACGCACATCGGCAATCGCCTTTTAGAGCCTCGTCAAGTTGCGGTTTCGAAGTGAGCCCACCCTCATATCCAGCTTCTACTTGAGTGTGAGCTAGACAGTGAGGCGGTTTCAGGGCCCGTTTTCGTTTCGGTTTTTGTGTTTCCGACGATCCCGTGGGACGTGCAGATTGGTGTCTTTCGACCTTTTTTGTGTTAACAATGCATTGTTAGTACTAAGAATTAGTAGTTGGCAGCGTACTACATGAAACTTACCAAAGCAGGTGAGTTCCGCTAGTGCGCACAAACAAAAAAGGAAACGCAAAATGCCTGCACCCACCAAGGAGGATCTGGACTTGACCCAGGTGAAGTGGAAAGACGTCCCCGTTCCCGAGGAGCCTATCGGACCGAATAGGACAATGCCGGGGGAACAGTGCGTGTTCTACCCAACGTGCGACACCTTGCAGGTTACATGTTGCAGATGCGGTGGTGTGGGAGACGCCGCTTGTCTGCAGAGCAGGCTGAAGGGCGGGGCAGCCGTGGCGAAGAAATTCGCCCTGCCGGAGGACGCCGCCGGGCAGACGGGATGGATCTGTCCTCCTTGCTGCTGGATCGTACACAAGGGAGGCCCGGACAGCATAAGGACGGATCCGGAGGACGGCCTATCCGGTCTGGAGGGGATGACCCTCTCCGCGGATGACTGCCTCCCGGAGGGTGCCCTTACACACCCCGACGCAGTGGTCAGGGCCCTTGCGGAGCGGCTTATGCAGGCGACCGCTCGGATGCGGCTGATGGAACAGGACCGGGTGAGAGTTCCGCTGGAGGTCGACATTCGCCGTGTGGTGGAATGGGAACCATTCCTAGGCTCGGCAGGAGGGGTAGAAACCCTCCTGACCCGCGTCAGGGAACGCTACGGTCCCATGGTGGAACGTCCGGATTCCGAGGGTAGCGGAGCTCAGCACGCTCTACGACACCTCTGGGCTGTCCTATCAGCCCTTCGGAACCCCAAGGGAACTTGGTCAAAGGACCTCCTCCCCGCTCTGCACCAAATACTAGTCCGGATGGAAGGCCTCCACTTCCAGACCAAACCAGGCAACGATGGTTACTCCGTTGCCATCTCTCGAGGCACGGCTTACGAGGCGTACCTCGACAGAGTCCAGTGGCAAGATTTTTCAGACAAAGTCTTGCGGGGCGCTATGAAGGCCACCCTGTCAGCCGACACGGTGGTCCAGGCGAAAAGGAAGACCGAGGCGCTGAAGGCGTCAAAACGCTCGGCAGATATGAGCACTGACAGCCAGCACCCAAAGAAAAGGGCAAAAAACGGATATCCGAAAGGAGGGAACTGACTCCATCCCACCCCGCTAGCCCAGGTCCTCTACCCCTCGCTGTTCATCTGGAAGAACTAGCTGGACAAGGCACAGATCCGGAGACCGGATGTCGTACAGAGCTACGACGCACTGAAGAAGTTGGAGGCTTCGGCACATCGGACGATGGCCAATTGCTACAAATCGGCAGCCTTCGTATCGGTGCTGAAGCGCAGCCTAGCGTTTCACAGAGCCGTGCAGAAGTTCCGACCCTCTATCGACAGAGAGGCGAGCTTCAGGCTCTGGCTCCAACAGCTTCTCAACACCAACAGACTACAGCCACAGTCAGTGTTACAATACCTCGTGTACTTTCGGCAGTCCTTGAGGACACCCACGGAGGCCTTCGCCAGAGCTATTTCTCGGAGACTGAACCAGTTCACTCGTCACGAGGAGAAGATGCAGAAGGTTCCTTCACCTTCGGCCGTCAAAGCGGTACTGCCAAGTGGAGATTCAGCCATCTCCGCAGCGCTGGCCCTGCAGCTAGCAACCGGGGCCCGGTGGGTCGATCTGGCACAGCTTCAAGTGAAGCACATCCAGTTGAAGAGGGACGACCTCCTTCCAGGGCAAATGATGATTTCATTTGTCGGAGGGAAGACCGATCTGCGGAATGCGGGTCAATCTTTGATTCTACCTTTGCGCGGCCCTAACGGACCTGTTCTTACGCTGGCTCAGACGCCAACAGCCGACCCACCCGACGGATCTTGTGTTTCAGGAACTCACGTACATCAGGTACAACGAATTCGTCAAGAAGAACCTGGGGGTCACCACGAGGTTCATCCGACACACTGCTCTCAGCAAGGTAGCTCAGATCCTTGGAGAGGAAGCAGCACAGGCCCTGGGGCGCCACCAAGCGGTAACATCGACCAGAAACTACACTTCCAGGGCGACCTGGGGACCAACAGCCAGAACCAAACCAGCGACACAGGTCCAACAGACAGCGGAGTAGTAAACCGCAGCAAAATAGACAGACTGTGGTCAGCTCTCCACTTCTACGACTACGACTGGTCATGGTGGGAATCTGGCAACGACATGCCCCGAGTTCCTCGAGCGGTATACACCGGTAGTGTTTCGACGGCCACAGAAGTGCCGCTGAATGCTGGTCTCCTCGTACAAGATTTCCCGGAGTTGTCCAAGAACTTCGCTTGGATAGAATCCGAATTTCTATTTGACCGCATTGATTGGTCCCTGCTACCATTCAGTCTTGGACCTCCGAATGTTCGGCTGGCGTCACAGATCGACTCTGTACTTTCTGGCCACATAGCTGAGAGTGCTCCCCGCAACCGCCCGAGAAGTGTTTTTCACTCAGCTTTCTGTGTACCCAAGAAACGACCAGGGGAGCTTCGGTTCATTTTAGGGGCAAAACCTCTCAACAGGGCCATCAAGGGCTCGCGGCTACCGCCATGTCAGCTGCCCGCCTACCGGTTGATAGTCGATACCATTATGGGTGGTGCCCACCTAGCTTGGTTCGACTTTAAAACCTGGTTTTTTCAATTCGAGTTGCCCGAGGGTACCAGACCCCTTTTTTCCTTCCGTACAGCTGGAGGGTATTTTCGAATGCGCAGACTGTCGATGGGGTACAGTGCGGCTCCACAGTTGGGCCAGGCGGTAGCATCCGCTATAGCTTTCGAAGCTACTAACGGTCACGCCACACAAGCAGTTGTTTGGCTAGACAACGTCATATTTGTCAGCAACTCGCTCCCGGATTTGGCTCTAGCCAGAGCGAGGTTTGAGTCGTTATGTGCGAGGTACGGTGCCGTCATTGGAGAGAAGGCAGAACCGGCGACACTGAGGCTTGGAGCTCGACCTAGAAGCGAAGCACTGGCGGCTGAACCCGGAGTGGATCGACAAAGTTCGACGAGTCATCGAGACGGGGGATTTTCTCGGAGAAACCCAAGAAGTTCGGTTTTGGTGGAGGCTATGTGGGATCCTCATGTGGCGAGCACATGCCCTCCAGCTACCCCTCTACGAGTTTGCTCCCCTGCTGCGATGGATGTCTGGTATTTGTTCCGGACAACAGGTACCAGAAGGCAAGTTCTGGACCGAAAGAGTCTCTTTGCCAAGTGAGGTACAGACACTGCTCTGCGGTCAGCTAACCAATCTACAGCAAAACTGTTGGAAAGTGTGGCGACCACCTCCTTCTCAGATCCTGCAGGGGTTTTCCGACGCTAGCCTTCGTGGATGGTGTTTCCGAGTGCTCATCGAAGGACAGGAGGTTGTCAAATACGGCCGAACACCCCCCGAACTACAACACCAAGATATTTCCGTGTTGGAGATGTATGCGCTGTTGCAGCTTGTTCGCTACGTCTTTCGTGAAAGAGTTTTTCCTGTGTGAGACTCAGAGCTGGAGTAGACAACACACCTGTGATTGGTGCCTGGAGGAAAGGCTTCACACAAAATCCGGTGTCCCTCCGAATGCTCTGCGAAGGCCATGATCTGGTGGACAAGGCTCTCTCACAAGTAGATCCTTTCTACGTTCCGTCGAAGGACAACCCAGCGGACGAATTCACGAGGGACTACTGACAGGGCTGCATCAGACGTCGGCAATAGCTTTTCTTTTCTAGCTTATTCATTTGCTGTTTTTACCTTTGATGCATTGATGTGCATCGTTCTTCTCGAAAGACAGGCCCTTTTTCTAGAAAAGGAGGGAGAAGGTTTTTGGGTGTACTACAAGGACCGCTAGTGCGCACAAACAAAAGAAAGCGCCATACTAATCTTTGTGTTAACAATGCATTGTTGGTACTAAAAATTAGTAGTTGGCAGCGTACTACATGAAACTTACCAAAGCAGGTGAGTTCCGCTAGTGCGCACAAACAAAAGAAAGCGCCATACTAATTTTTTTGTTTGTTTTGTGAGGTTCGGCTACATGTGGTCGGTGGGCGAGGGGCTAGGAAGCTTTACGGTATCGGGCTAGACTTTTAACTCATGCTTGAGCCAGGATACCCACTCTGCTGCCTTTCCGCTGGGCTCTTGGTAGCAGACCCGCTCGCATACACTTTTCATAACGATGGCGTTGCGCGCTGCGAAGTCATCCATAATTTGCCAGAGCGTCACGTTGCGTCGCCCGCAGACTTGTTTTGTGAAGGCTTCCCCTTGTAATACACCACTGGTTTTGGGGGGGGGGGGGGGGGGGGGGTCTGAGACCCCCAATTCCACGCCGGGTATCGTTATAATACAGGTGAACTCAATTGGAATTGCCCCCCCCCCCCCCCCCCAAAGATGGATAATTAAAATACAAATTCAATAATAAAATACAATAATCGGGAAAGGTCAGTCGACGACCGTATGCAGGTGGTAGACCACCCCATAAGGAGGACTCTCTATCTTTGCGTTCCCAGTCGCCATAGCAACCTAATCCTCGGCCAAACATCATCCTGCAATCCTGCTTTCAGGATGGCCACCATGCCTCTCATTTTGGTTATCAACTTTACTCCTCGCTCGAATTGCCGTCTTCGACCTTCACTGCCCCTGCCAGGGTTAGCATGCAAAGAGCCTGTGGCGATAATCTGCATCTGCTCTCTTTCGTCTTCGTGCCACCTCTCTTCGCCACTGGTACCTTATCTTGCACCGCTACCCGCCGCGGAGTGCACGTCTCTGTCTTCGATGATGGCGAGTCCTTACACCGCAAAGGAAATACCCCGAAACCCCCCGAATTTCCCCGAATTTCCCGATGCTTCCCGATATTTTCGTCTGGACGAGGTGGATACAGGCAAAATAAAGACATGTCAACTACAGGCAAATGGGATTCCAAATACAGACTTGTATTAAATACAAATTCTCCAGAATAAAATACATTATAATTAATTAAAAATACAACGAATAAAATACAAGTGTATTTTATTATATTGCATGCCATCCTTGGGGGGGGGGTTTGCAAGAACGTGCTTGGAATGGGTATGTGCTCAACACCGCACTGGTCCCGTCTGCGCCGTGTTTCGGTCCTTTAAGCCACGGACACATAAGGCGGACCATCATCAGCGTGGAACCTGAGTGTCTGCAGACAGGACTGCGGTGTGAGTCTGGTTTGTCAGGCGGCTGTTCGTAGCTCGTCACAGCCAGGACCACCCGTGCTACTAGAGCACAGGCGAATCCGTCACGGGGAGAAGGCCCCTACAACCGTGTCTGAGCAATCAGTTAAAAAACTCAGGGCACTCGCCCTGATTGTGACTGCGACTCGCTAGGCAGCACTGACTTGTCTTCTTTTTACGGTGGCAATCTGCGAAGTAAACTCCGCAGAGCACAGTGGACATGGGGTTGCCGTGTGCAGCACCAATGGTTGAAGTACCAAAAGGAAAAGAGTGCGAGGAAGTAATCCTGCGTGCTGAGGGCAGCAAGTCGCGTTACGCGAAGTACCCTACTGGAATGGGGGGATTGCAAGAACGTGATGTGCTCAACACCGCACTGGTCCCGTCTGCGCCGTGTTTCGGTCCTTTAAGCCACGGACACATAAGGCGGACCATCATCAGCGTGGAACCTGAGTGTCTGCAGACAGGACTGCGGTGTGAGTCTGGTTTGGGGGGGGGGGGGGGCTTTTATTGTATTTTAGAGTTAAAGTTCGCTTGAAATACCGGAATATTTTATTCTGGAGAATTTGTATTTAATACAAGTCTGTATTTGGAATCCCATTTGCCTGTAGTTGACATGTCTTTATTTTGCCTGTATCCACCTCGTCCAGACGAAAATATCGGGAAATTTCAGAGAAATTCGGGGAGTTTCGGGGTATTTCCTTTGCGGCGTAAGGACTCGCCATCATCGAAGACAGAGACGTGCACTCCGCGGCGGGCAGAGGTGCAAGATAAGGTACCAGTGACGAAGAGAGGTGGCACGAAGAGGTTGTCACGAAAGTAGTCCTAACCACCAGGACCAGGGGCAGTGAAGGTCGAAGACGGCAATTCGAGCGAGGAGTAAGGTTGATAACCAAAATGAGAGGCACGATGGCCATCCTGAAAGCAGGGTTGCAGGATGATGCTTGGGCGAGGATAACGTTGCTATGGCGACTGGGACAGAGAGATAACGCAAGTCCACCTTCTGGGGTGGGCCTCCACCCACCTGCATAAGGTCGTCGACTGACCTTTCCCGAGACGAGTTGGAATGCGGGTACCATCTTTCCGGAGATTTCCGGTTCCTCCCGTACTCTACAACTCCCCACATAAGTGAACGTGGACTCCGAAGTGTGACACTGGGTGCACGAATTCAGAATTCCGTGACGCAGAGAGGGTGTTCAGCTTCATGGGGTGAAAAGCGCCTTCTTGGCGAGAGTCCACGCCACCACAAATATGGGCAGGTCTTGACGAGTTAGTTGCCGATATCGACCGGAAAAACAAAGCTGCCGAGGAAACTAAGAAGCGCGAGGAAAAGCAGGCTGAAGCCAAGGAAAAAGTCGTAGATGTAGTCGAGAATCAGGGATCATTTAGAGTCACACACACAAAGACATGTCAAAAACATCAACCACAAGGCAGCTGCACTGTAGCCTACAGGGTCTGTATTTTATTCTGTATTTAAATGTATTCTACTGTATTTTATTGTATTTTATTATTGAATTTGTATTTAATTATTTGACCCTTGTATTATACCATCTTTGGGGGGGTCCGGGGGGGTGTCCCCCCCCGGGCACGAGCACCGACCTTGGCTTCACCCGGACTTTACCACCCTGGCCGAACTTCGCTTCGTGCCCGAACTTTTTTTTTAGTACCAGCGCAGCCTGAGCGCTTAGCACCAAAACTTAGCAACGCCCGAACTTAGCATCACTCGAACTTAGCTTCACCAGCATTGCCCGAACTTAGCTTCGCCCAAACTTTACTGTTCCCCGAACTTTAACTGCTGCCTCCAGTCTCGCCACGCGCCGGCCTTAGCCGAGCGCACGTCCTTTGTAGTGATACGCGAGAACTCTCCCGCCAGTGCCTGTCACCGTAAATCGGGGTCTGACGGTAATTTACGCTGACGGTACTATGCACGAATGTTCCGTGTACTTTGCAGTTTCAAGCCCACCCGGTTGATGTACTGGCCTAGGGTGTACAACGCGAGGCCTACAGGCGACACACAGAACACACCGAACGCCTTCGAGATTGGTAAGAAGCTTCACACCTCGGAATCCCCATTCTTGGCTGGTAAGCCATCGTCGAACGCGGACGTGTAGACTCCTGCGATGATGCTGGAGGGCGCGAGGACAATGGGCGGGTTTATCGTGGTGTTGGCCAGCCACGCCCTGAAAACGGCCACGTCGTTGTCGGCCAGGCGGGAATCACCCATCGACGGCAGGACCTCTTCCGTCTCGCTCCACACAGCTGCTGACGTGTCGCGGTCGTGATACATGAGGACGTTCTCGTCTTTCAGCGCTAGAAAAGCGTGTGATGTCACGCCTCGGGCTTCTTTGCCGACCTGTTGGGTCGGATCGCCGATGCCTTCGTCGTTCTCCGTGAGGGAAAGCGTCAGAACATGGGTCGCAGAGCTCCAGGCGACCCTCAGCCCGCCGTCGATCAGAGGGTGCGCGTAGATATGCCTCGGCTGCGTCGTCGCGTCCTCTGCGGGGGTCAGCCATCCTCTGGCCACTCGGTAGCCCCTGCCGCGCACCGGTGTGTTCGCGACGTTCACCGTCGATACCCGCAAGCCGCGGCCCACGCCGCACGGCCGCCGGTTGCACGGCACGCGCTGCTTCCCCGCGCACGATGCTTCGTACGTGGTTGCGTTCGTGCTCGCTCGGTACTTCACCGTTATGTTTTTCAACGCCCACCCGCCGCCGCAGTCTTTATCGCAGTCCGACCACGCCGCTCCGGCATCCGACGTGCACGAAAGCCAAGGGCACGCCGCTTCGCCCGTCTCCTCGTCCGGCTTCCATTCTGTTGTCGTTTCAAAATATAAGTCCAACCCCCGGGTTTCGGCCAAAAGATGCACCCCGGACGCAGTATGTCCCCCTGTAGCAATCGAAGGTACTGGTTCAGTTTTGCGCGCTTTGTGGAAAACTTCTCGAAACTCGGGGTATTTCTCGGCCTAAAAGGTCGAGGTCACAGGGGGAAAATCTTAGTTTAATGTTTAGGCAGAGCACTGCCACTCATGAACGGTTGGTGCTAGCATCAAGTCTTCTTCGAGGAAGATGTTGTCTAGGAAAGGGATGCAAAATAGAAACGGAAAAGGGAGTGTGGGTAGTTTGGTTCTCGAGTAGCCCACAGCCCCTCCTCCCTGGTTTACTGGCTATGTTGTACTGCTCTGGGTTTGATGTCCGATTCCCGCAGTATAACTGAGAAAAATGTGATGAGCATACGCGACGGGCAAGGGCCAAGCGAGCCCCCCAGAGGCTGGCACGTCCTGGTGGCGGTAGACTCACACCAGAACGTCTCTACGTAGTACTCAAAGCTTACGACACTTTGTGTGAGGCACAGTACGACGAACGCATGCGATGCAACCATGAGTTGGGACGCTCAGCACGCGTCTCCGCGGTGCCGGAGCACCCCGCTACCCCCGCCCAGTCTCCCGCTACCTAGACGAAGAATTTTTGAACATGCGCCGCGGCTCCGCCAACCAAGAGACAACAATAAAACGACCTATCACGGTGTGGCGGGCTGCAATGACCAACACGCGGAAGGATAAGCCGGTAAGATTTCTTGCAGACCGTTCTAGTCAGGACTTGGCTTCACCGGCAGAGCTCGGAGGGAAAATGCGACGATTGGAGCAGACTAGAACAAGGTGTGAAAGGTAGTGTAAGTGGGCCATCGGATCAGGGTTCCGTTGGTTGCTGCTTGGCACCGCCGGCGATAACCCGATTATTAATCTTCGGCCAACGCTCGGGAAAGTACTCGCTACCACGCTTCGGGGGAGAGCTCCCCCCTCACGTTTGGATGGCTTCTTCTTGGAGCTTACGTGCAATGTGTTCGAGCGACGGTCTCATTTGGGCGAAGGTGGCTCTGTAGGTCTCGAGGTCTTGACCGATGGGGTCGTCTACGGACGCGTCTGGTTTGGTGGACAAGTCGGAAAGTAGTGTTGACATCACGTGCTTGTGCTCCGGGTAGGCTTCTGCGAGGCATTGCTTCTGCGACTCGGTTAAGAGAATGACGTATGTCGAGCCTTCCACATCCTCTTTGCCTATCTGCCTGCTGGCGTGCCCGCTGAAGCTTCCCAGCACGCCCTCTTCCTGCAGGACAGTCCCAGCATGCGCTGCACCGCTCCTCCCTGGCGTTGCTGCTACGCCTGCCGACCACACCGCCACGCCGTCGATGCCTTCTTTTTTCAACCAGCACTCAAGAAAGTAGTGCGCCATCACGCTGCGGCAGGTGTTGCCCTTGCAGACGAACCCGATTTTGATCGGGTCTGCTGGCATGTTTGCCTCCAACCGTTGTTCGGGACCCTTTTCTTTGCCGGCTGGTTGTGGACTCCTGCGAAATTGCTTTAAGCCATTTGGGGGTTTCGGGGTGGTCACGCGCGCACAGCGTCCCTGTAAGCACTGAATGTCAACAGTGACAGCGCCGTGTGAATATTGCTACGTGCAGGATAAGGCTCTTGCATTCGGCGCAGTTATAGTAGTAGTAGTAGTAGTAGTAGTAGTAGTAGTAGTAGTAGTAGTAGTAGTAGTAGTAGTAGTAGTAGTAGTAGTAGTAGATAGTAGTAGTAGTAGTAGTAGTAG